>JANJYP010171251.1:0-10704 GCA_024605115.1 Rastrelliger brachysoma
CTGGGATCCATTATAACACCTCATCAGCCCCTTGGTCCCTTGTCCACATTTATCTAATTATGTAGTGGGGGTTTGGCTCAGACCTGGGGCTGAAGTTACACGTTAAATGCCTCAGGAAGGGAGAGCAAGATTGAATCAGAGCAGAAGGATTTCAAGGAGAAAGGCCAGGAACTGTGAAGTCAGGTGGTAAGTGTAAGTATACGATTCCAAACTGGTAATTTTTCTACTATTTGAAAATGGAGAATCTTTGCAAGTGAAGCAGAGGTGGAGCGAAAGGGAGAGCAGTACAACAGGGAGGCTCTGACAGACAACCACAGAGCTACATAAGCTGAATCTCATTTGCAGATGTTTGACGTTTCCCCATATTCACCACTCGGGATTCACATCTAATACTGAATGTGCTAAAACCACCTTCTGGGCTGTTGGTCCATTTTATTCCTTCACAGTGCAAAGTTCATGTCAATGTTTTCTCCTCTTTCCGTCTCCTGGAGCAACAAGTACTTAATTTAGGTAATTATTTTGTTGCTAAAAAGTATGGTATGGAATTCCTTAAAATTATTTGCATTGTCTTGGACATTAATGTTAACATTTTTACAGCTTATTTTGGTAATGCATGTGTGTGTATAAAGAGACAGAGGTGGTTTAATAGCTGTTATATTTTATTGTCTGGGTTTGCTTAAAAATCCTTTTCAGCATGAAAAAGAATCAAAATTGACTGTTAATTGGTCTCCAATGTCAAACTGATGGATATATAACATTGTATGGTGCCTGCCTTTCAGAATGGCACAAAAGCTTTGACTTTGAAGAGAGCAAGAAAATAAATGAGAAACCAATGTCGGTTTCAAATGAAAAGCCAAGGAAAGAAAGCAGTTTAGGGAAAAGCAAGTAAAGGAGGCAGGAGCGGAAGTTTCTGAACAGAGTACCACTGAGCTGGTCAGTACATGTAGGTGAAATCCCTGCATGCTGTTGGATGCTACACTACATTAACTCCAGCTTTCACTTTGAGCCAGGGACTTGGAGGACAGAGAGGAAAGAAAGGAAGCCTGACTAATGGGGGAAAAGGACACACTAAACTGAACAAACCTCAACCTTGTTTTATAAGGAATTATGGGAACCATTCCAGTTGATTGGGTTTTCTTTGTAGAATTCATTTTCAGTTCCATATGTAAAAGCAATAATCTGCAGTGGTATATTGCAATGTTAAGGGAGGAAGCTCTAAGAAGGTGATCAGTATACATAATGTGGATATCTACTCATCCTCATAGAGGAATGACTGTCATATCATTCAGTTCTCTTGTGGAATGTTGGATGTTACAAAAATCTATATTACAATCAACAGTGTAGTACACAGTATATTGGCTTAATGTACCATTAAGCTTATAAACTAAAAGAAAGAATGGTGAATGACACAGTATACAAAACCTCTAGTGACTCAGGGTCGTCTAAACACTATGAAAGTTTTTTTTATAAATGTTTCAGAAACCACTTAGGTGACACAGAATAGCATGGTAGCAGTAATGCAGTCATGTCTATTAGATGAGGATGAAGAGGCCTGTAACTATGGGGATGCACAGTATGTCTTTGCACACAGACTCAGGAGGAGTGACTGAGTAAGGTGACAGCACTTGGGGAAAAAGCTGTTGAGATGATGGCCGATCATGGTGTTAATGGAGTGGTACTGTCTCCCAGAAGAATGTTTCTTAAACAGATGGTTACCTGGATGGGCAAGGTCGGTGGCAATTTACTCTTTTTTTATCCGCTATGGTGTCCTGACGCTCCTTGATGGAAGGCAGCTGACAGTCAATGATCCGCTCAGCAGTGGGAAAGGCATGCTTGAGTCTTACCCTTTGAAAAGCAGGAGGCAGGAACTCAAATGAACATTGATGGAGGGAATGGAGATACTTGTGGCTATTGATGTGTAAAATTGGACCAGGAAGTGTCCACATCTGAAATTATTATTATTATTATTATTATTTTTTTGGAAGTGATGGTCATTAAACATTCCTGCACTGGATGTCTCATACATTGCCACTATGATTTCCACAGATCCATCTACATTGCTGTAGATCCCTGTAGGACTGCAGAACTATTGGGCTATATATAATATATATAGGACTATGTATAATTAAAAATTAAATATTGACGCTTACAGTACATAGATAGAGAAAAATTGATGATGGCGAATAAAGCCAGTCTGACCCTCCAGTCGATGAGTAGGCAAGCAGATAGAATGGCTGACAGGAATACTAACAGGCAGCTACAAGGTGACAAATTGGACTATACTAATACATGTATGTAGACATGAAGCACAGACAAACAGGCATATTGGTAAGCGCATGCTGGTGAAAAATGGACTAGCACAAATTAACTTATGTAAAACAAAAAACACGATCAAGCATAGCAAGCAAGAAAGGGAATAAACAACCAAGTGATGTCCTCTTTGGGTTTTCTACATGATTAAATTTCTTCGTGCTCTGGTGACAAAAGCTTTTTGATTCTGTTGATTTACAAAGCTTTCTTACCAGAGAGACAATGTTAAACGTTCACTGATTATAAACAACAGTGACTTTACTGTGATAAAGAGAGATTTAAGAAGTATGCTTACATTTACTTAGACTGGTAAAATTATAGTGCACTCTGTGTGTGTGTGTGTGTGTGTGTGTGTGTGTGTGTGTGTGTGTGTGTGTGTGTGTGTGTGTGTGTGTGTGTACACATCTTTCTGACTGTTGGCTACAGTGTTTATGGATGAGGACAGAAAAGTAAATGTGGTTTTGCCTTTATTGTGATAAAAGACAGAGCCATTGTAAATTCAAGCACACTTTTTATTTTTTTGCATTAACAAAAACATGCTTAAAATGAAGTCCATTTAAATAACTAAACTGTATTCTACCATGCATGCTGTGACATTTGTTACTTAATTAGGTAAATTAAGACTTTATAAATTCTATGTCCCATACCACACATTGTCATAATTTTGTATTAGCCTCTCTGATGTAGTGACATGTGAGCTTCTCACTTTGTCTGTTTTATTACAGCTGATGTAAGAGTTATGTAGCTCATTAGGAATTACAGCACTGGTGATAATGATAGTGTTGTCAATGATAATATAGTTATAACAGTAATTACTACTATTAGTACTAATTTATCTTACTGCTAATTAATTATAGTAATTAGATGTGACTGACTTGATAACTTTGTGCTGCTGGTAATATTAGAATAATGTTGTTTGGTCATTAAAAATGCCATCTCTGTGTCACTGTTTGCCAATCTAACTTTCTCATCATCCACACCAACATATATTGTACACGCAAAGACACAACTGCAATATCACAAGCAGATAAGCCATGAGAGGTGACAATGTCTACTGCAACAATATCCTTGACATTTATGTGCCATTAAGTTAATAAAAAAACAAATCAAATGTAGTACTTGCATGTTATGCTTTAATGTGCAAACAAATGTAAAATGTGCACATCTGTAATGCATGCATATATGCAGTGACATATCACATAGGTTTGTAGCTGCTTTAAACTCTATTGTAAACACTTTGGCTACACTGCTATCATCTTGTACACTGTATATTGTATGTACAGTGGGTACGGAAAGTAGTCAGACCCCTAGAAATTTTTTCACTCTTTGTTTCATTGCAGCCATTTGCTAAAATCAAAAAAGTTCATTTTATTTCTCATTAATGTACACTCAGCACCCCATCTTGACAGAAAAAAAACATAAATGTAGAATTTTTTGCAAATTTATTAAAAAAGAAAAACTGAAAAATCACATGAAGAGCCTTGGTGAGAGAGGTAAAGAATAACCCAAAGATCACTGTGGCTGAGCTCCAGAGATGCAGTAGGGAGATGGGAGAAAGTTCTGCAAAGTCAACTATCACTGAAGTCCTCCACCAGTCAGGGCTTTATGGCAGAGTGGCCCGACGGAAACCTCTCCTCAGTGCAAGACATATGAAAGCCCGCATAGAGTTTGCCAACCTGAAGGACTCCCAGACTATGAAGAATGAGATTCTCTGGTCTGATGAGACGAATATTGAACTTTTTGGCATTAATTCTAAGCGGTATGTGTGGAGAAAACAAGGCACTGCTCATCACCTGCCCAATACATTCCCAACAGTGAAACATGGTGGTGGCAGCATCATGCTATGGGGGTGTTTTTCAGCTACAGGGACAAGATGACTGGTTGCAATTGAAGGAAAGATGAATGCAGCCAAGTACAGAGATATCCTGGAAGAAAACCTCTTCCAGAGTGCTCAGGACCTCAGACTGGGCCGAAGGTTTACCTTCCAACAAGACAATGACCCTAAGCACACAGCAAAAATAACAAAGGAGAGGCTTCGGAACAACTCTGTGACCATTCTTGACTGGACCAGTCAGAGCCTTGACCTAAACCCAATTGTTATTTTACTGTCTTGTTAATGTTGCAAAGACATTTCCTGTCATATCCCACCATATGGGAAATTAAATTGATGTGATACTGTATCAGACACACATAAACTTGCTGTCCCAAATGTCTACTGCTGCCCTAGCTTGACCTTGTGATTTAAAAGTCTGTGTGGTATTGTTAGCCAATGGCACAAGTTCAAATGTTTGTGTGCAATGTGTTCTAGTTGTCTTTTTCTTAATACATTTATAGCATAATCAGTGGGGTTTTATGGTGTCTCTCCTCTTAATACATTGCTAAACCTCCAAAATTTGGCATTAATGCAATCATACCATCGCCCTGTGGTCCTTAACATGTCTCATCAATCCAGTTAATTGCTCCTCCGTGACACTAGCAATGACGATAGTGTCATCTGTTTTTCAAATCAAATGTATCATTAGGTGCTTACTTTACACTACACAGACATACACTCACACTAACACACACACACACACACACACACACACACACACACACACACACACACACACACACACACACACACACACACACACACACATCATTAGCAGTGGTTTCAACTAAAGGGCTTTAATTAGGATTACCTTGACCTGCAATGTACCTCATTAACAATGGAAGAGTCCAGGCATTGAAAACACTGACCACAGCATCCTGGTTTTATTACCATACAAAAATAACTCTTAATATACTGTAGATGATTCTAGTGGTTTTGGTACTTTAATGGAACAGTGTCACGAGATAATTGTTCTCTCAGTGTCCCAGATAATAACTTTAAATGCTGCTGTATGTTTGTTGATATTGATAGTTTTGTCTATCAGTATCAATAGATAAAGGTATCTGCATCGACAGACCTTATTGCCAAAAGCACATCTCCCACTTTCAGTGAGTCACCACCACATGTTTTTGTTTTCTTTTCTGTGTTTTTAGTTTGTACATTAAAGTTTCTAGAAAGAAGTTTCTGGAAGTATTCAGTTCTTACAGATGGATTGTACTTGCAAAAAGAGCCTTAGCTCATATCAAAGAAGGATCAAATCTGAGTAATACAAAGGCACTGATAGCAAGGAATCACCGCCAGTAAAGGCTCATGAATTAAGATAGGTACTGAGCCTAGTCATGCAGAAAGAGAGATAATCAGTCATCTATAGAATATGGTGTACATCAATGATAGTCTTTAGATTTGTTCTAAAAATGTGTCTATGTTCAAGTCTGTGTACAGTGCTCTATGCCTTTAGCTTGTCAAACATCTATAGTTTCTGCATCATTCCTGCAGAGAAATGCTTATAGTGTGGTCCTTTTAAAAGGGAAATATTTTGAGACATTTCTTTCTCTATTTCTGTTTCTCCAGATATTCGTGGTATTGAGGATTTCCTGGATCGGACATCTCAGCAGGGAATGGATGTGTCCCTTCAGAAGGTGGAATCTAACATCAACATGATGATCACCAGTCTGTTCAGAACTATGCGAGTGGAGGAACTGCATCGCTACAGGGATACACTACGCAGAGCAGTGCTGTTCATGAGCCCGGCTACTGCCAAGGCATTTATCACTGAGGTAAGATGTGTGTTTGTTGGTCCCACATTTTCCATTTACTGTAATATGAGTAAAAGCCACTGGAGTGAAAGCTTTTAATCAAGTCAGAAATTTTAAACTTTAAATAAGATACAGTATTTTATTCTGGTTGAGAGCATGTCTTTGTAATTAAATACGCTGAGACAGGTATAGAAAAGAATCATCTCGATGCGGGGCTTGAGTTCTTGATCATCTAACATAATTTTTAACTTATCTTCCAGCGGAAAGGATGCAATACTAATAATTGGGCAGAATCCCACAAAATACAAAGCCTTTATAATGTAGGCATTATATAACACTTGTCAAAACTCAATTTACTGCAGATACAGTGCATAGAACATAGAAGTCTCAGTTTTACTTGGTTGTGTATTTATTTGTGTATTTAAGGCTATTATGTGTGTTTTAAAGGCATCTCAAATGGCTACATTAATCATGCCATCAGACTCATGGATGATTTTGCTGACCTCTTTGTGTTTCCCCCAGTTAGCCAAATCAGCTAAATTGCAGCAGTAGTTCCTTTCAAGTCCAGTGTAGTATTATTCCTGATGCCTTAAACATGCCAGGGCACTCATAAAAATTTATATTGAGGAAGGGGAAATTGCTCTCTTTGTGTCTTTCTGTTAAGTCAGTATTTGTTGAGGGTTCACAGTCATACACAAGTTCATGGGTAAAATGGCATGAGCATAAAATATGTAGATACAGTGATATGTTTCAACTATCCCCTGCCCACATTTACACACAAGTCTACTTAAGCACACACATTCTCACACATTTCATCACCCCCTACAGTCTTGCTCTTTATCTTGGCAGAAGACAATTAGGGGGGTTCCTTTTGCTCTTATACATAAATGATATGGAGGTCATGGTTGAAAGCAATAGGCTCTAGCATTAGTTATGAATTCATAATTTGAAGTGGTAGGATGGGGCTTAATCCCATGTGTCATGTTCTCATCTCAGTTTAATTAAAAGTGACCTCGGAAAGAGCAATCACAATCTAATTTGGTTGGAGGCGTGACAGAGAGGGGGTGAAAGATGGGGTGTTATTGTGTGGCTGTGAGTGTGTCAGTATTTGTGTTTTATTGTATGTGTGTGTGTGTGTGAGTATGCAGTGTAGTCCTGGCCTTGGAAGTGCAACATTGAACACACTGAAGTCAGTATGGAGTGCTGGCTAGAGGACTACGGAAATATGTTTCAAGGTCTCGCATGCTTTCAACACGCTATGGAAATCTTTAAATCTGCTTTAATTGTTTTATGACCACTAGAGAGCAGAACAACTCTAAAACAAACTCGCTCTACTTAATATTATAGTAGGTATCAAAGGTCAAAGTTGAAGACACAATCAAATTGACATTTAAGAAGTATGTAGTATATATACCATACGTACAATGATACAATTTAATTTGGCACTTGGACAATTTTATTGAAAGCTACTTACACATGAGGGTGATACAACACAGTGAAGGATCTAGTTAGGTGTCTTCAGGTCCAGAAAGACATAACTGCCAACAAGCAGTGCATAGAGGTAATGTGCATCATGCATAGGAGCTTAATTTTCTATTTTGTTCCTCAAATAAATATTTTGCTGGTGCTGTGTGATTAACAGACTGCTTGTATACTTGCCCTGTTGGATTCTATTGTCGCAATACTGTAGCGTGTGGGAAATTGCTTCAGCTATTATATAATGGGGAAGTGTCTGCCTCCATGTGTGACTGGAACCCATACCTAGAATTTCTCTCTCATCTTTGGGAAGGTTGACAAAGCAGTCATTTAATATAATTTAGTCAGACGTCAAATGGAAAGGGTTTTCTGAGATGAAGTGTCAGGAGATGTTAAAGACCAATGGATAAGACTGAGAGAGAGAGAGAGAGAGAGAGAAATTGACAAAGTAAGGAACAAAGTTGTCATCATATAAATGAGGGAATTTGATGAGGGAATATTTGGCAAACAAGCACATTGCCTATTTTGACATAAATTGCCAACAGGTCTCTGGCCACAGGGACAAGTCCTTGGTTAATCACTGCCCACACTTGTTTATTGTGTGCTAATGAAGATGTTTGTGAGTGATTTCTAATCAGTTTTGTGGAGATAGAAGATTAAAGTTCAAGTGGGGGGCAGGGAGGATCTGAGTGCATGCTTGCTGAATTTAAAGGGCTGGTGTGTAAAATGTGGGGGGTCTATTGGGAGAGATATTGGCAGAAATGGAATTCAATATCCATTAGGATGCCTCCATTATTGTAGGGATGCAATGGTATAGTGTGTCCATGGCTTGGTATGCATCACAGTTTTTGGGTCACTGTATTGGGATAGTTTGATATCTTAATACTATTTTACCTAACATCCCTGCAGAGGTCTGCGCTGCGAGTGCTTTTCTAGTTTTTTTTTTTTTTTTTTTTTTTCTGAATTAGTCAAAAACTGTTGTTGTACCAGCTCCATCCTGCACTGCTAACTGCTCTACAACCGAGTTATATTGACATTAACTAGGGTGACCAAACATCCTCTTTTTACATCTTGTCCGGGGCATCCAGGGGGCTTTTATAAATTCAGAAAATGTTTTTTCTGATGGTGACTCCCTGACACCTGCAAACAAGATTTAGTGTCCTGGAAACTGGTGCAAGTGAGCAGGAGTGGGAGTAACTGTGTGTGTGACTGTGTGGCACGAGTGGGAAAGAAAAAGCATTTCATGCTCACGTTATGTTACCTGACTAATACAGTAGCAGTAGCAGGAGTGATGCTGCACTGTGCTGTTTCTTGACACTATTTTTGTCATTGTAATGTTGAATTCAAAATGTTCCCACACAGTGGGTTTATAAGGTGATGGTCTCTCTTCAAATTTTCTTTTCTCTGTTTCGCGGTCTCTGCTAGTTTCACCATGGTTGCCATCACTAGTTTACTTTCCTGTCTCTTCTCTGTCATTCATATGCAGAGCACTGATAGGCTCCGGGAAAAGTCTTAACAGAGCAGTCATGGTGCTGGTCCTGACCATCTCTAAAAGCACAACATGCTTGTACAGAGACAAAGTTTTGATGATTAAAGTACCGCAGTATCGCGGGTCACCCATGTGCCTCGAGCCGAACATACTGAACGATTAAATAAAATACTGAATATTACCTTAGAATAACCTGTTCCCTTTTTATATCTAAAAAGGGAACAGGTCCTCCTCCACATAGCCTGCATGTTGCATATGCTATTTGCATTGTGTAAACCAAACTGATTCTGGAGAGGACCTTGCACATTTTTTGTGAATTTTTTTGTCCACTGTAGGTTCTTCTAAATGTTTGTCAGTGGAGAGGCACTTAGGTATTTGCAATCTGTAACCTTATCACTAAATGACACTCAGTCCTACAGACTGGTCTTTTAAGCTTCATATTCTATTAGATTGGCAGATTGACTAACAGAGTGACTTAATTTAGTTGGCAGTTACATACAAGAAGACATGAGGGAGGATGGTTTTGAGCCATACCTTGACAACAGATGAGACTTATCCTGAGCATGTTGACTCATATTTCCCTTATTGTGACTTTATTGTGAGTCTTTCTCCTTGCTATTCTATGATTTGTGGGGTTTATGTCCCTGTTTTTATGTGAGCCCAGCAGGAATGTAAGATTGTCAGCACAATGTCTTCTGCCATGCACATCAATGTATTTTACCACAAGCACACGGATACCAACATGCAGATTAAATTCCCTGCATTATTTAACATATTCTTGATCCAATGTCTATTTTTTAGTCTAGTATATGTGGGTGAGTATACCAGCCATTGCCAACAAGGGTACATACATCTCCTTATTCTGCCCACTTCATGTAGACAGGGGACCAAAGTGGGTTTCTTGCCCTGGGACCACCCTCTTATTAAAAATATTACTTGTCATGAGGTATGAATGGTTTCCACAATTTCACGTTTTCTCTTCATGTGAACAGAGACAATAACACAAAGTCACAATAATGTTTTATCTGTCAGCAGAGCTCTGTGTCAATGCGTGTGGAGAGTAGGATCTGTAGGTTTGCCCTGATGTGCTGCTGTCTTTCCTGAATTGCACACACACACACACACACACACACACACACACACACACACACACACACACACACACACANACAGTAGCAGCTGGGCTATGTACATAAGGCACATCAGGACCACAGAGGTCAGACGGAGTGGGCCGACACTGTATCCCACGACAGGTGCTTAAGTGTGGGTGAGAGGAGCAGAGCAATTGGGCTGCGTGACTGTGGTGCACCAGGACTGCAGTGGATATACTGAGTATCTTGTCCCGGGACGGATGCTTCAGTGTGAGCGAGAGCTGCAGAGAGTCCGGGCAACAGTAAGTGACTGTGGTGCATCTGGACTGTGGTGGTCAGTTGCAGTGGACTGACACTGACAGGTGCAAGTGTGGGTGAGAGGTGCGAGAGACTGGCCATGGTAATGTAGTTACCTGGGCTTGTAGTAATAATAAAATTACTATTTTATAAATTGTGTTACATTACTCCTTAAAGAGCCTCCCGATCATGGGAAAAACAAAACAAAACATGGATAAAGAATTTAAACATTTTAATATCTTTTCAAAGTAATTTTGTTTTAACATCTGAAACATTATTCATATATTATTTTATTTTTATATAATTACATTTGTATGCTATGTTATTTCCCCCCTGCACATCATACTAATTACAAAATGATTTAGGCATTTACAGCATTTGGTGCGCACCAAACGGCCCATTCGGACCAAA
>JANJYP010171268.1:0-16529 GCA_024605115.1 Rastrelliger brachysoma
AAAAAAAAAAAGATTATGATGTGATTTTTGCCAATGACTTAACCAAACAAGCATGTTCCCTTATGTCAAATATGATTTACTGGCTATTGCAGCACAACATTGTGGTGCAACCTTTTTAGAAATATATATGTGTCACAATATTTGCGATATTTCTGATATGTACCATAAACAGTATATACTCTATCATGACATTTATCATGACATACCATTTATAATGGTATGTTGTGATGTATTTTAATATTTTTAAAATATTGCAGCTCCTGTAATATATTGCAATTTCTAATTATTATTATTATATTATTATTATTTCAAAATAAAATGGCCAACAGAGCAATAATAACATCATACATTCCTAAAAAGCAGGGCCTTGTTTTGAGACAGACTATTATTAGAGACAGAGGTCTTATTTCCTGTTACTGTCATGTGATATTGCCGCTTTTGAAGGCTAACACAATCTGTTTCAAACTTCCACCAGGTAAAGGAGTATATTTTTCTCTTTGATGTTTCACAATAAAAGTGAAACATCCAAGTTGTGAAAAAAATTCTACTACAAAGCATTGGTGTATAGAGTGTCGTTGCTTTAGGGCAGGTATAAGATCGCTAACATCTTTATTGCTGCAGTTTTCTGACAGTGCCAGCTGAACATAAGTGAATTAGGGAGTGAAGGACTGTAGTAGTGACTAAGCTATATTCATATCAATATATTCTGTTCTTGATCTCTTATATTTAAAGTTCAACATTAAGATATTGAGCTTTGAAGTCTTTGTTCTCTCAAAAGTTATTTTTTCTTCTCATTTCTTCAGTTGGATGTGTAGAGTTTGATGTTCAAGTTCATCTGCTGAAAGTGCAACTTTTCTCTGTGCTGAAAATCAAAATTTGAAACTTGTAGTTATGAGAAAGATTTGTGATACCATAACTAGTACTGTAGTACTGTAGCCAGTACAGTTTCAATATTCAGCTTAGACAGGTGTGATATGGAAAACTGAAAATCTCAGGTGTACATGCAAAATATTACCATATTTCTAGATTCTGGGGTTTAAAAAAAAAAAAAGGAATAAATGTAAATTTAGAATTCTGTATAATTGAACTTTTTTGTGGGTTTTTTTTTTTTTNCCACATAGATTAGCATGTGCGTAGGATTTTGCATGGCATTTACTTATTAAGTTGTCAAGCTGATGGTGAACAGGGTTGAGTGTGTGCCTAGTAGGCTATATGTCTTTGCGCTTGAGTGTATGTGCTCTTGGTTGAGAGACTTTGGCAGCTCTTTGGTAAGTGGGGAGAGTGTGAACTCACGGACAGATGGCTCACTAGAAAAAAGGCAGAACCCCCTCCGGTAACCAATCAGGCACCTTCACATCACATATAGCCTCCTTGCATTTAATTGTGTATTCGGGTGCTCAGGGCAAACACTAGCGCTTCAGTTTTAGTGTGTGCCCTATATTTCTATTACATATCTATATGCTGACAGGGTGATACAGAACCTGGCTGTCCCAGATAACTCTGCCCTATAAGACAAGCAGACTTAACAACTTTCACAAGAAACCTATATCCATACAAATCAATGCAAAGCTGCATATTGCACACTCGTACTGACTCTGTGCTCTATGTGTTTTTGGCTTTTCTTGTTTCTTAACCAGAAATACTGAGGTTAACTTCACTATTTTAGGTAACAAAGACACAAGAGGCAGTGCCAGGCCTCAGATTTAAACTCAGCAGGTATTTTCTGATCTGATGATGTGTCATCATCTTCTATGATTGTTTTTTCTTGTTTCTGTCCAGTAATGTGGCCCATATGCCCATATGCACAAGCTCACAAAAGAGGAAGTGTGTGTCTCATGTTCAGTTCATTTTGGTTTTCCATTCTCAAATGAAAAGCTTTTGCTTGATAGAGTGGGGTGGGGTTACTTACTTGACAAATGAGATTAATGTGATGAAGCCCATTAATTATTGACCAGCCTCACAGTGTAAATGTTTGACTTTGTTGCATTCATTCTCCAGCTTAGCCTCAACAGAAAATCAAACTGCATGGCTCCTAATATATCTACTTCATCTCCCTGCACTGTCCTCCCCTGAATGCTGCACTGCCTCAAAACCTGCATTTTGCATCAGTAAATTGTTAGAAAACACCTAAATATGGCTGAGAAATCAAACTTACTTTCTGTGTCCCTTGCAGTTTAGCTGACATTTGCGTCTCTGAATGTATGCAGCATGTTACAGCTTTGTAGCTGAGGTTATGGTTTAGTATCAGGGTTAATGTGATGTGCAGCTGCCATCATGTGGTCGCCAGAAAGAACAGCCTCCTGTCTACAGCACAGTGGAAGCAACAGCAATGCATTGCAGTACTGTTTATTTCAGTTCCATGGTCCTGCAACAAATATTATTCAGAAGTTTGCAATGTTAAATGTCTTTACATCTTTTGGACTGTAGTTTGAGATTTTAGATCTATTTTTTACTTTGTCTTTTGGTAACTTATTTTTGGTTGCATTTCATTTCTTACATGGTGCCCCCCTGTGGTTGTATTAAAAACAACACATATGCATTTGAAAACAACAAACAGACTGTCTTTTTAAAAAAAAAAAAAAAAAGAAAGAAACTGGGTTTATACCATCAGAATATTTTCTTGTTATTTTGATAATACATGATAATGTATGACAGACATCGCAAAACTAGCTCTGATGTCTTGTTACATCAGAAGTGAATTATTCTCAGAACAATAAGGAGCACACTATCACTTGAATCTGATAAACCTGAACAATTTTGAGTTAGGACTGCAACTAATGATAATTTTTATAATGGATATTTTTTGTTTGACTGGTCAATTAATTGGTTAGTTTAAAATAAACTATCAAAGCTTGTTTTGTCCAATCAACAGTTCAAATTCCAAAGAGATTAAATTTACAATTATTCTATGTATTGTATTTATTTTCTTAAAGATGCAAAGTGCTTCACAGAGAAGAACACATTCTCAAATGGCATGAGATCTTGTTTCTTTCTTTTTTTATTTTTCTTTTGGAATTAATAAACTGATGAGCTATAACTGTATAACCTTTTTGACTTGATTAATAAAACAGAAGTTCTCATTAATTATTACTGCTGTTCTGCTGAGGACATTAACTGTGTCTGTAAGGTTTTATTTGTCAGGCAAGGAAACTGACGAAATAAAGACTCCTCAGCTCTATTTTATAGGTTTTAAAACCAATAAGCAGTTGTCCCACCCAACCTAACAATCTAACTACATGTTTATGTTTGTAAAGAAATACTGGGCATCTAACAAGTTCCAAAGAGTGCAGATAGTCTGCACAGGAGTGTTGATAGAAGACTGTGAAACTCATTTATAATGTGACAAAAGAAACGTGTTAACACAAGAAAAAAAAATGCATCAAGAAGGGCAGTGTGGACTCAGGTTTAATCTCATAGTTGTGGATAGATGCACACTTGAGCATTTCATTAATCAAAACCTTTATGACAGAGTGTGAATTATAGTCTTGTAATATTGTAGTTTAATCACTGTATATGTTGAAAGCTTCACCTACTTAATGCCAGAGCTGCCAGTGAAAAATAGCTGCTGATATAAGAAGCACAAATCTTCAACTATTAAACCATTGAACCAGTGGATGTAATTCGCCTTCTCTCTTTTTCTCACCATCAGTTAAATAGTTGGGCAATTACATTAATAGCTTCCTTTTAATGTGGTGATTTGTCTATAATAGGATATACCTGACCTTGTCATATATATATCGCTTTTGTGATACTCATTGCCGCTGTGCTAGAGAGGTGGTTATTTTTTAGGTTGTAATTTTTAGAGCTATTGATGACACTATATACATATGCTGCACGGATGATGCGCAGACGATATTAGAAATACTTAATTATAGAATATGCCTCAATCTTTGACCACCAGGATTCCTTTCATAAACTTTTCTGGAAAACAAACTGAAACTTTGTCCTGAACTTGGAGCTTTTCCTCTTAAAAAAACAAATCAAATATTGACTAGTCTAGACATACTATTAGTTATTAAGTTGGTGGCTCTTCAAAAAACAAAAGAAGAAAAATAATGGGAATATAACGGGGTTTTCTCTCTGGAGAAACAATACACTGTGAAAATGAAATTAGGAAGAGAATTGCAAACACAAAGGGAGGATGTTTCAGGCAAAAGTTGAATCAAATAATAATCTATACTGTATATAATCTTCAAGATCATCAAAACTCCTGCTTCTTAACTTGTAATACAATCATTTTAGTTTACTGCGGCAAGATAATTGATTTTTATTTATTTTTTAGCTTTTTTTGCATACATATATTTTTGGACTATTTTTTTCTTGACATTTTCAAATGTCCATGGCTCCTCTGAGATGGAATCGTGTGAAATGATCAACGTTTTTCTGATCAAACCACTCTCCACTCTGCAGCCTGTGAAGGGGTCACACTTCATTTTAAGGGGTCAGAGTCAGATGAGATAAAAAAAAAATCACTGGCTGTAGGGAAACAAATGATCCATATGAGTTCTTTTTCATGAACACAACTGATGTGTAAGCAGGTTTCCCCTCATGAAACACTCGAGGCATTCCTATTAGCATTCATGAGTATGCTCAAGTGCGCCCTATTTTACGTTTAATTACATTCTGTGAAAGTAGTACTTGCTCATTATCATAGAATAAAGCACACGTGGTAGCTGCTGCACACTGATATATTAATAAAAATGCACAATCAAGGATCTTTTATTAACACTAATAAAAGCACCATGTGTCACTCGGTGCTTCAGGTTCAATGGGCCAAAGGCTTAAATATGTAAAAATAACTATTTAAGTGGTAACTTGCTGTGGCACATGAGTCATTATAACCTGGGGCAACAAAACTAGAAATGATTGTGACAGTAAAGTTATAAATAAAGTAATAAATAAACCATCAATAAAAATGTTACACAATATTTATGATAGTTAAAAACATCAGCCTCCTAGCAACATGCATTTGTTCTGGATGTAGACGCAGAATGATCTCTGTTTTTAAGAAAATGTTGTTTAAAGTGCATCAGTCTGCATTTTAGACTGAGAAAAAGAATCACTATATGTTTTCCTTACATATTTTACGCCTATAGAATTTTTTGACGTTGTAGACACTGTCATATTTTGTCACACAGTGTGATTGGGTAGTGTTATGTCACCATGGAAATTGTAGTTTTCACTGAACTGATTACAGGTGGAAAAATTGAAGCAAATCATAACTATATACTGCAGGGTAGCTACAATATTACATCATCAGTTGTTAGTTAATTATATTTTGCTTTAATAATTTGAATCTGTAAATTAATTATTAATGCTGTCAGATAAACATAGTGAAAGAAAAGATGTAAACATAGCAGTTTAATTTCAACTTTGTCATCTCAACTCTGTACATAAGTTGTACAGTTAAATGTTTTTGCCAAGACCACTTAATACAACAAAATATAGAAAGAATCTTCCATGAGCGCATGTGTTGAGTGACTCTTCACTGCTGCACTATGTTCCCTGAGTGTTTGCAGTAGGTAGGTGTTGTTCTGAATGTCGATCAGTGTTGTTAACAGTGCACGGGTGGCATTGACAAAAGAGTATCAGATCAAAAGCTGGAGGATCATCCATTCTGGTGTCAAATCAGCATGAGAGGATCAGTGGAACTGAAAGATCGATCAGCAGACAGGCGGACATTACAAGTTTGTAATTATTACTACAACCATCCATCAAGCTGAGAATTTCATGTTGGTGTGTGAACTGTGAAGGGCGCTATATGAGCAAAGCAACCAAACTATATGGACTTGCAGAGTTGGAAACTGAAATATTTTGCAATTGAGGGTATTTATGTTCGTAATGACTCATAATGACTCATCAGTTACCCAACCTAACCACTAGAGAGCACTTTGGTTATTTTTCTTGAGCCTGCCAGAAGTCACTATTTACCCATCAGTGTGATCATAATCTAGAGCATTGCTGAATTTGCTGCTCACAGTGTTGTTTTTGTGACATGTCGCGCCATTGATCTCACTATGTGCAGAACGTACCGTGTGTGTGTGTGTTGAGAGAAAGATTTAAATAGTGATGTGCAATGTGATGTATTTCTTACATTTATAATATATTTCACAAGTGTTCTTAAATTTGTTATTGAACAGCTTCTATATATTACCAAAATGCTGTGCAAGTTATTCAGCCTTTTTTTAACACTTTGTTCATGTTGTGCTACTTTTGTCTGAGCCAGTGCTAAGACATATTGTAGGTGTATAGACTTTTATGTCTCTTTAATGTTTTGAGCTGACAAGTTTGTAGAGGACAGTATTGTTTGTTCTTTAATTCAATGTGATAGCAATACCACATTATTAACTGATGGTGCTTTGTACCCCACCTGTGTACTGTCATTATAACATACAGTGTTGCAAAAAAGGTTTCAGACACCCTATGTATTTTGAAATATTGCATTAAGAATCATTCTTAGGTCAATTTTAGTACAGTCACAGCAAAAATTCTAAAAAAAATCTTAAAAACACATTAAAAACTTAAAATTGATTGGTTCTACATAAGAAGTTTTTAGTATTGGGTCATTTTGGTACCAGTGATCTGCTAATGAGGGTCATGCTTTTTATTAAAAGACACTATTTTTGTTGCTGTGCTTCATGTCTATATAAAGCCAGCACATTTGAAAGCTCCTCAGAGACAAAACACAGCAAACACGCCTGAGGATACAGATTTTCATCCCACTGAGACTGTGTACATTTTTAAGGGTGTCCAAAAGCTTTTCCCCACTACTATATATATCTGAGAAGATATGCTATTCCTAAACTGGTAGAACTCTTTATTTTTTTCCAAATGAAGGTTGAATAAATATGATGTATTTTAACTGTGGCGGATCATATTGTTTCAAAACCTGACAATACTCTCTTAGAGTTTATTGAGTAATTGAGCAGTTCTCCGCTGGAAGTCATACATATGCAAATAGATGTGTGGACAGTTAGTTAGTCACAGCCTATGTTTCATGTTGTTCTTTACTGTTTGACATTGGATCTTAAATAGATTTGACTATGCAGTAATTCTTTAGGACAGTAGTGACAGCAGCAACACATTGACAAGCTCTGGCTAATGTGAACCATTTGATGTACAAACAGACATTTAGCCTGAGTTTTAATTTATGAAAACAACTCAATACTGTTTGTCACTAGAGCTGAGCATTGAACCTTGGTACATTTTAGATATCGGTCATGTGTTGCCTGGTTTAAGTCCTATATAAATAGAAAGGTGCAATAGCCTCACTAATGGCTTAATAATATTGTGTACTTGTATTTCAGATTCTCATGATGCAGTTTTAAGGTTCAATTCTGCACCTACAGAGGGGTACGACAAAGATGTGGGGAACAAAACCACTATCCGCATCATCAACTCGCAGGTGAGTCTAGCCTTATATGATGCATAATAATAAATCATTAATCATTACAACTGAGAAAGCTGCATCACATTGACTCAAACACATGTAAGCTATGTGGAGTTGCATAATAATTCATGAATAATAACTTCAGTCCGTATTATCATACACATTACACAGTTGTGCTCAAATGTTTATATCGTGTAGTTAGTATTGTTTTATTGATGGCTTGGTTGTTAGTGTTTTACTTTTGTTTTTCATTTTTACTCAAAAACCAATTGCGAATAGCAACAATTACTCATCTCAACATCAATTATACATTATAGTGAAAATCCTACTGTGAGAATACAGTTTGTGCAAAAGCTGTAAGCACTAAAAGAAAAGCTAGGAAATGTGAAACCTAGATGAAATCATCATTTGGTGGGAACATGCTTTGCCTTTAAAACAGCAGCAGCTTTTCTCAGTACAGCTGTGCACAGTTCTTCAAAGTACTTGGAAAGAAAGTTGTTTTTGCATCATGGAGAATTTTACACAGTGGAATTAGACAACTCAGCTGCTTCTGTTTCTTAATATAATCCCAAACTGACTCCATGATGTTCAGGGTTATGATGTGGGGATCACACCATCTGCTTCAGGACTCATTGTTATTGTCACTGATAGTTCTTTATGACTAGCTGTATGTTTGTTACCTTATATCAGACAGAAGTCTCAGCTTGGGTCGTTGTCAAGCTGCAGAATGATTTGGATCAGACACCTCCTCACTAATGCCCAAACCATTTATACAATATTCCTGTATATATTCCTAGGTGTTTCTAATATTTGTCAATCCTATTCATATGGTGTAAACCATAGACAATTCAGCAGCACCACACACTATAGTCTCTAAAACGACTATAAAACCACATCAAAAAGAGACTGAATAAAAACAAAACATTTTAACCTTCACAAAGCTTTTATGGAAGGATGTATTCTACTTTAGGTGTATCTAATGAATTGGTAAGTAAGTATATGTTTGACTTTGTAGTCTGACATTTGTAGAAATACCTTCATTTGCTGTCCTGCAGGGAGTTTGATGAAAAGGTTGATACCACTTTGATGGATAATTAAAATAAACTCTCTGGTCAGTCTTAGCTATCTTAGATGAAAGTACTTTAATCCTGGGCCACACAAACACAAATTGAATGCAGTTAAAGAATGTTGTATTTACAGATGCTTAGAGATCACAACAAGGTCATTTATTCATTTATTCCTGCCTGCATCAGGGCTCTAAACACCAATGAAAGGTGCCATTGGCCCTTGTTTTTGGTGCAGTGGATAAATGTGATTATGTTTATGGTTTTTGATGTTCCTGTTTTTTATGCTGAAGGTATGTTTTATCTTTAGGTATCTTTAGGTATGGTTCTACTGGTTTTATGTCATGTGTATTCTCTTCCCCATTGGGACAAATTAAGTATGTCTCATATCTTCTAAACTGACACAAACAGCTCCTCTAGTTATTTCCAACTGGAGCCAGTCACTGCAACACGCACTAAAAAGGGATGAGTCCCTGTAAGGCCACATCTTATCTTACGGCTGGTCTTTCTGGCCCCCAGTGAGTGTGACAGGGGTCACATGCCTGTTAAAGTCATACAACCTACAATGATTCTGCATTACAGTGTGCATTCTCAGTAAATTTCCACCACAACTTTCTTATCTGTCAGTTTAATATAAGGATAAAGCCAGAAGCTGGTTAGCTTAGCTTTGCATAAAGACTGGAAACAGGGAGGAACAGCTGGCCTGGCTCTGTCCAGAAATAATAAAATCCACATACCTGCACCTCTAAAGCTCTCTAATGTCTCATATCTTGTTTTACTGGCGGATATGTGCTCAACTGTTTCTTGGATGCGAGCAGTGGAGCCTCCACTCACAGTGATGACATGACTCAAGGTTGCCTGGTGACAGTGTGAACTATTGAACTATTGAACTATACTGCAGTAATTAATTGATCTACCAATTAAGTTTGTCAATAGGAACTTCATTTTTTTTTGTAAAGCAAAAGTGCAGAACATTTGTTGGTTCTAGCCGTTCAGATATCAGGATTTTGTCTTTTTTCTGTCCTATATAAATGTAAATTAACTTTGGTTGTTGATGGTTGCTTAGACAACATATTAAAGACTCTTGAATATATTACGTTTGGCTTTGGGGAATTATAATGTGCATTCTTCATTGTTGTCTGACATTTTATTGACTATCTGATTACCAAGGATTGCTGATAAACCAGATTAGTTGGCACTGAAAATAATTGTTAGGTGCATCCCTAAGTAAGGAGATTCTGTGTCTTAAGCTTATTGTATTTGGTAAAATCATTGCTAATTTACATTTATATACAATTGATTTGCTTTATGCTATATATCTCCCATTATAGATTTTGGTGAATCCCAGGTATCGGTTCAACACAAATTCTATCTACAGGAATGTGACCCTGGTGGCCTGGGACCCTCCACCTTATTCTCTCAATTTACATAAGGTATGAGTCTTATTTATGTACTTATTTATTGTACTCATACAAACCAAACAATCTGTTCATTAGGCTGTGTGCAACCCACCACTGCTTTCAGCTCAACTTCAAACCTCTCACTTCTCATTCATTTTTCTATGTTTTTTGAATTTATAAAATATATTTGTAATAATTTTGAGGTTGTAGAATGCACTTAAACATAGTTGATCTTCTTTATTTGTATATAATTTCTCTATCTTATATTTGATATGTTAAATAATAGTGTTAAATATGCAAGCAATATGTTAAACAATAGTGAACTCAGTATTGACCAAAATAATGATCAAACGGCTCTACTAAATGTGGTCTATAATACAGAAGTAGACAGATTTGACAAATTCATAATGGAGGTAATGTTTAGTGTCATCAATAATAGACAGTCTCCCAAACTGTTGTCTAAAACAACAATTCCTGACCAGCTGCTTTACACATAGGTCAAGCAATTTCTGCAAAACAATCTGTCAAATAATGTGGTTAATCATCTTCATGAGTTTCTGTTAAAATGCTGATCAGGTAGCATGGAAAGCATTTTTGTCCTTCCCTTAAAAATCATATAATATTTATCTTTAAAGTTAACAACAAAAACCCATATGTGAATAATGTAAATAAAACATCACCCTCCTGCAGTACTAACTCAGAATAACAGCGCAGAAACAGCAAAAAATATTCCACCTGCCTCACAACGTTTCATCATCATTCTTTGAAGAGAAGTTCTTAAAGCCACTGGAGTACAGCTAACAGAGAAGCTCGCAATCAGTGGTCATACCAGCAGTCTGAGTCTTTGCATCATTCTATATGAATCCTTGACATTTTCAAAAAGTAATGCTCTCTATCACAGTTGCTGACAGGAAATTCCAGATACAGTTTAAAAATGGTTTACATTCCCATTTAATTTCCATCAATAAGCAACACAATAATTACATCATTGTCCTTTATGGTTTGTGGAAAGAATCCACTTCACTGTAATCCACTGTCCGTTGTCGGCCACACCTGCAATTGTGTCTATTGTCATTTTATAACTGAATCCTTGACATTTTCAGAAGAAAATGTTCTTTATCATGGTTGCTGACAGGAGGTGTGGGATACAGTCTGATGATGGTGTCAGGAAATGTTGCTTTTACCTTTAGACATTTAGTCATGTTGTTCAGCACTCAGCAAATAATTCAATTGGCTACATAGTTTACAAAACAAGATATAAACACACAATGCTTTTACATATATTTCCACGTTCCTAAAGTATCACAAAAAGATCCCTCTCAGACTAAGCTCTGTGCAAATCAAATGAAAATGGGTAACTTATATTTGTGACAAATGAATTTCATTTTCCACTTCATTTACTTCACAAGATTCAGTTTCTTTCATCTTCAACCCACACCTTCTGTATCCATCATTTTCAATATTTATTAATAATAAAACTCATCTTACCTGTGCACAGGGGGATCTCTTACTTTTAGGCAAATTATTATCAACATATTTTTCAAATTTATAATCTCTCCCCCGCCCCCAGACATTTTTTAGAGTCTGGATTTTTCAAGTTTAACTGCTGAATGCTCGGTGTCAAAAAAGTCAGTTTGCAGTATTTGTGCACTGGAGGCTTCATATTTCCACATCACGCTTGTGTTATTTGCATACAGGACCACATTTGACTCCCAAGCTAGCAGTAATGTCACAAATCATCATTGCATGTACAAGCACTAAACTGAGATTCAAGGTGAGTGCAGTGAAACCTTCAGTCATCAAAAATTGAATGTGAAAACAGTCTTTCACAGTCAAACTCTGCACATACATCATTCTGCTCTGTGAAGCTCAAACAACCAGCTGAAGTAAAAATAATAAAGCACATTTTTCAGTGATTCCAGGGGCCATAGCACAACGCATTCGCCCTTTACCGTGATCTGTCATTGTGTGGTGGAAGTGATATAGAGTGAGACTGAAAACCTGGCACCTCATGAGGACTATATTGATTACATTTTGCCATTTGAAACTGTATGACACATGTTTATTGATCAGTGTGGACACAATTGAAATGAAGCTCAGAGGACTGAGAATCTGTGCAAAGTCTCAACAAAACTCATTGCAATATTTGAACTCCCTGTGATCTGATTTCTTTTTGCAACCCCCCACCCTCTCTCTTTCTTTGTTAGTGGTATGCCAGTCCAGACTTCAACCTGTTCAGCCCGTACACAGAATACCGCAAGCGCAATCCTGGTCAACCCTTCTATATCCTTCACCCCAGCTACTTATGGAAGCTCTGGGATGTGATTCAAGGCAACACTCAGGAGAACATCCAGCCCAATCCTCCATCATCTGGCTTCATAGGTGAGTACATACACGTACATGCATACACACAGCTAGTATGCATGCAGTGTACATCTCCAGTATTCTCTTGCAGTTGCCTCTGTACTCTTATCTTTCCATTTCCTTGCCTGCTCCTAGAGGTGATATATATGTGTGTCTGCACACATGCACACACACGCACGCACACAAGTCATGATGGAATTTTTATCTTCAGTATGCACAGTGCACACTCTAACAGAGAACATCTGTGCAGGGGGTGGAATATGGCTGCTGTAAGCACATATTGGAAGCTCACCACCATGTCATTACACATCTCACATTGGCCTCTTTCACCATCATTTTCAGAAGTTTCAAAGTGGTGTCAGCTTTATAACATAGAGCATCTTATTATGTCCTGGGCCTTTGTTTATCTCTAAGCAACAAACCATTATTCTTAAGGCTGCTCAGTATTGTGTATTATTTCCACTTTTGCAACAATGTGAAGTTGTCACAATAATAAGTGATGAGAAAGACAGATAATAATGCGGAGTACTGTGGAGTTTAACAAAAGGAAGACATTTCTCATAATGCAGTTCATATATACCTCTAACCAAGATTTAAAATTTTAATTGTGATGAACTGTAATTTCATAGCTGTACAGAATAAAAATGTTAGCATTTATATACTGATGTGTGTTTATAGATTTGTCTACATAATAGCTAGTGTGTCACAGAATATGTAATGGTGTTGCATGTAAATGAATGTTTTAGTGTCTGCTGATTGTTCTGTACGTACCTGTCCAGGGACTGCAGATGGAAATTAGTTAATGGCAAAATCTGGCATCTCTTCTCATTTTGAGACTAATGTTCTTTGCGCCTAATAAAGACTTATTATTAAAATCTCTAATGTACAAATGATGTTTTGGCAGAAGTATCAAACAAAATCAAGGGCACTATTTTCCTGGCAGTGCAACAACACAGAGCAGCACTATGTCAGTTTGACCTTGAATTTGGATGTTTCCTCTACGAGATGTAATAAGGTGGGAGGTTTATTCAAATGAGGCAGCACTAAGAAAGAGTTATTGTATTCTGATGCAAATAAAAGAAATTGTGCTGAGAGTAGTTATCTCAGAACTACATATGTCAATTAATTGGAATATGACTTAAACAAATGGATCATAACAGGATTGTGCTTAAAATGTAAATAAACATTTTTAATTAAACACTCCATTCAAAATATGTGCTTTAATCTGCATTGGAAATAATTTAATGCAGTTAAAGTAGGAACATCTGTAAAGCATTCATGTATAAATTAAGATAAGTGATTCCTTCTCTGTTGTCCACAGCTGATTTATTCTGTACAGAAGCCTTCTCCCTCTGTTTATTAAATTCCTGCAACATCTGAAGGCAGCAGCATAGATATGTTGATAAATCTGTTGCACCTGATTTGAGATATAAATCACATGCAAATGATACCAGGCAGCTACAAAATAACAACACACATCAGGCTGGTCAGTCATAATGCAGTATTCTTTTTATGTGAGAGACATCAGCAGAGGTCACTGATGTATGTGCCATTTCCTCTGTCCTATTTTTTTTAATTTTTTTGGCAAAAGTAGCATTACAGTACATGTTTATTCACAATTATGAGTTAAGTATAATGTTTATCCATTTTTCTCATTTTGAGAACATCTTTCGTTTTTCAGATTCTCAAGGCCTTGTGATGACACTAGAGAGAAAGCCATTAGGATGTCTGTCCATCCATAAGTTGTTGTGATATTTGTGAGCCAATGCTAATATTACTGCTAAAAAATCAAAGTGGATATATGACAGGAAAAAACACAAAAAATTTACAAAGAAGATCATTTATGGTAACATACTAGCGGGCTATCATAATCTACTGGCCATTAGGCTTTTTAGCAACTTGAAAGCATCTTAATATAATAGAATTTAAAAAAGAAAAAAAAACAATGAAAACACTCAACCACATGAACCACATCAGGTGATTTCACACTAGCACAGTTGGAGCACAGAGGACAAACAAGTCGCTGTTTGATCATCAGCTTTTATCAAACATGATTAAACAGACCAGCTGTATTACAACCCTTGCCCTTAAATGGTTCTCTGGGATTGCAGATGACTGTATTCTGGTACACCAGAGTAAATTATGTCTGACGTGGATTGAAAACAAGACCTACTGAATTTTAAGGCTTCACTGCATGCATTTTTATTAATGAAATTAAAATATCAGTATACCGTACTCCTTAAGGAGTTTTTGTTGTACTTATTTGTAAGGCTACACATATTGTTAGACTGTTTTCTGCTAAATAGATTCATATTTACAGAGCTGTTACCAAGCACCGACTATTAATACAGGACAAGCACAGTCCTCCTCATAATGTCAATTATCTGAGCCTGTATTGTTCACTGACCACTGCTGAATGAGTGCAAATGGGCCTGTGTTTTTCCAAATACTCATTACATTACATTGTCTGGCAGTCGCTTTTGTACAGAGTCACCCGAAATAAATCCATTAAACCAGCATGCTGTAGAATCAAAATCCTACCCACCATTTTTTAAAGGAAATTAATGATTTGTGTGTTGGTTCCTCCTTGTTATTTAAGTGTCATGGTTTTGTGTTAAATGGTGGGTGATGTACAGTTCTTTTGTCTTTTTGAAGAAATGTAGTAATTAAAGCTACAAGCAAGGGGAGTAGCTTTTTACGCTGCTGCTGATAGCACAGTGCGATTACATTCAAGCCACAGAAGTGGTTATCTCACCATAACAAGTCAAGCTCTGCCTCCCAATATTTCATAAATTGACTTTCAGAATAGATTAGAATAAAGTTAGATTAGATTCCAGATTAGGTAAAGAATAATTAAGCAGTTTGCACATAGTTTTGTAACAGCAGATTTTCAAACATTTCGTCTATTCATTGTTGTCAAAGTTATCTGCCACAATCTCCTACAATCTCTGCTGCTGTGTTTCACAACCACAGAGACAGACATGACACACTCATACTGTTTAGAAAAAGGTAAGAAAAAAGTTGACAGTATTCTTGGACATCACCTGACATTTTTCGAAAATTGCCTTTTTCTCGGGAGTCATAGAGTTCATTGTGTTAACATGGTGTCTTCAGAATAACCTCAAGTATCTTAAAATACAGCAACACATAAAGTCTCTTCCACAGCAATGATATTTATTAAAATATATTTATGAAATACATACCTTTCCCTTAAATTCACTCAGGTCTTGGGATGACTTAAATTAGCTTCCAGACAGGCTGAAGTAAGATTGTCACTTTTGCCCCTCCGCTGGTACAGTCACCGCTGATGCAACTGCCTCTTGAGAGCAAGCATCGTCCCTATATGAAATATGTATGATATTTGAAAGATGCCTCGTTGAACATATCCCTTAGGACGGGGAAATTTCAGCAGCATCTGTCAGCACTACTGTGTGTTTGTCTCATTTCAATAACAAGATCCCTGTTTCTCTGGTCTTGAATGTGAACAAAGGCAACAACTTATGGAAAACTTGTGCAGACACATTTAGAATGCCTTTGCAATTTTCTCGACACAGCTCTTGTATTATAACCATCTTCCAGCGTGGTGTTAGTTCCCATCGGCTATCAGCTTGGTGTCTTCCTGAATGGTCATTGTGTATTGTTTTTGAACACTGTGGCTCAGATTGGTGTGATAAAGTGGTCTCTCCCCTCCTGGCATAGGAAACTAAATGCGGGTAAAAATATTTGGCTTGCCCTTTCCCCTTCCTTGTAGTTGCCTTCCCTCAAATTAGTATATTGAAATATATTTACTTCTTAATTCAATACAGGCATAAATAATTGTCTCTCATTCCATGACTTGTGATCAATTTTAATGTATAAAAACATGCAACAGAAACATGCAGTAATAACACAAAATAACCATATCAAAAAAGGGAACAACACGACCACACACACATATAAAAAAATAAAATAAATTCCAGACCAAAATTATAAAGTACATAGAGGTTGTGAAGTCTATTGAGAATACGTTTTCAGTTTGAGCACTTTTAGGATTGTGCAACATTTACAGTCATAGCAGATCAGAGGGTGAAGTAAGAGGAAGAGAAGACAGCAAGAGGAGAAGCTAAATGAGTACCACAATCAATCCACTTAGGACACTGATCGAAGAAGCACAGATCTATGATTGACAAGTCTTGGCATTTACAGCAGCGCAGTGACAAACTAACAGCAACAGAGAATAGGCACTAGGTTTTCATTTTGGTGGCAGAAGGGGAGACAATATCCATTTCCAAAAGGAAGTTATTTGGATCATTAAATGTTTAATTTTTTTTT
>JANJYP010171497.1:0-21924 GCA_024605115.1 Rastrelliger brachysoma
TTGGAAATTACAACCACAACCAGCAAAGTTGTCTCTCAACTTGCAAACATTTTACATCATCAACCCAGAGTGCATTGCACATGTAGTGTGATGGTGGCCTCTGTATGTTAAAATATGTATTAAACATCGAGGATATTTAAATATTGGAAATATTGCATGTGTTTCTAATTATGTATTATAGTAGGAGAGGGCAATTATAGTTTATTATGGCATACAAGTTTTGGGTTCCTTTTAGGGCTTTAGAGGACAAGGTGTCAGTTTCCCATAACCTACAAGACAGCCAGAAAGATCCAAGCCACACCAGGAACAAGGGAGGAAAGGAAAGATGAGGTTAGGAACATATCTAGATTGAGCAAAAGCATGAAAAATCCAGACCCAGTCAAAAGGTTGGATCAGTGGTAGCACAAGAAAACAACACCTAGAAGTATTCTTTCTTTCCCCAGGACAAAAAAATCAAGAGTATTTCAACAAACATCCAGGTTTGCAAGAAGTGGTATACAGGTAAGAGAGGAAATGAAAGAAATACGTTTCATGGCAAAGATAATGAACTTGTTATCTGTACATCCTATAGCTATGGAAAAGCTCAACAATTGTGAGTGTGTTGCAGCTATTTAATGGCTGCAAACAAAATTGACCTCTGCCCAGCAAGACTCAGTGAAACAGTGAAGTGCACTGTTCACTCATGTAAATTTCCAATTATTCATTTATATAACTACAGACAAAGCCAGGAATTTTGACTTGCTTACAATTGGCTCCAATATAAAAAATAGTGGCAAATAGTAACAGTGAAACAGCTGTTTGAATTTTGATTGCATTAATTGATATATACTGATTTCTTTGACATGAAACATGTAGGAGTGCGGTTTGACAGTTATTTTTATTGTACAGGTTTCATTTAAGATAAACACAGAAAACTAGAGTCCAGTGTTTGTTATCAGTGGATTAGTGGTCACACCAAGAGGAGAATAAGCAGGGCTGGCAGTGACAGGGTTAGATGCAGTGGTACAGGTGGAGTGATTGTACATGCACAGTGACTGCACATGAACATAATCACACAACAATGATTTATGCAAGTATATCATAAAAATGAGTAACACTGGTAAATATATGTACATATAAAACCTTTGTGAAATTTCTTACTGGATTCAAATGAATGTAAAATTGTCAAACTGAAAATGTTCTATAGAAATGTATACAAGAAATGCTAAAAAATGCTATTGTGTATATAGTGTAGTCATAACTTGGGTGATAATAAATAGTTGATGACTGACTGATCGATTGTACAAATGACTGTAAATTAGCAGAAGTGTGTAGATAACAGGACTGTAGGACCTACCAATCCACTCATCCACCCAGGCAAATGCCTGCCTGTGTCCTAGCAGCAGCACATCCCGAATCACCTGGAAGATAACGCCATGACAGTCAGAAAATAATGACAAACATAACAGATTCTAGTATGGGCTAGTAATACATCACTATATACAATTAACTGTTATATATTGAACATCCATTAAAATATATGAAATAATCACCTTTTTCAATTCAATATTCTATCCAATTGCCAACTGAGCGATAAACCAAACAAGAAACCAAAAGCTGTAGCTTTTAACACATTCAGATCAGATACTTCAGTCAGTTGAAAAACACATTTTTATTCATGTTTGTATTTGGTGTAAGATTGAAGTTTTAGGAATTTAACTCCAGGTTGAAATTCTTAGGTTTTCTGGTGAACACAAACTAAATGAAAAAACTACAACCAAAAATAGATTGATCACATCAGCAAATATTGACAAAAGTGGCCAAAGCATCTTACTGCTACATTTTCATTTAAATCCCATCAATGAACCACACTGTTGCAACAAATGATATACTCCTTCATTACAAAGAATATTCCTATTCCTACTCTCACCTTGTGTACAAACTGCTCCACACGTGTCTGGAGACCCCACACCTCAAACTTAACAGTGACCAGTTTGTATGAGCACATGATGGGATCCTGGGTGTCCCTCCATCCCTCCTGAAGCATGCCCCGTGATGTCTTCTCGGACTTGAAATATCGCAAGTCCTGCATTGGTGTAAAATGAACACATAGACACACACACACACACACACACACACACACACACACACACACACACACACACACACACACACACACACACACACACACACACACGTTTAATGTTATAATAATTAACCCAAACCTTCAGGCATCAATGTTTCTGAACCCCAGAGGAGACAGACATAAGGGAGAGCCTAAAATTAGATGTGTGACTGAATGCTTGTATTAAATACATTCATATTAACCCTTCCAGTCCTTGGAGAATCTCTATCCAGGCTCATTAGAGCTGATGTAATCTGTTATCAAACAGCTCTGATGACAATTACCAGCTCTCTCACAGATAGGCTTTCAGATGAAAGATAAATGCTAGGTGAGATGAGAGAGGCATTTAAGGGAATCAGTGCAGCTACTAGACAAATGGGATTGAAGTCTCAAGTCCCCAAAGTTTGTATTAGAGTGAGTGTTTGGACTTCAACAACAAATTTGAAAATATTAACAATGATGATGATGATCATATTAAGATTAAGTATATTATTTTTCTAATGAAGATCCTCACAGGGATATTATTAATGAATTATATAATATAAAACTGACAGAAACAATCTGACAAAAATGACAACATGTTTTACGAATGCATCGCCAGATTTAACAATGCAGTTAAAGTCTCTCACCTCTCCAGTGCTGTTAGAGAACTGTTGCGGTTAATGAGCATATACACACCCACACAAACTCACCTCAGACTCCTTATAATAGCGGTCAGGGATCTCGTCGTAAGCAATGTCGACAAAACACACCTCCCTCTCCTGCTCCTTCAGCTCATTGTCGAAGATCTGAAAAAAAAAGCACTTTTCAATTTGCCAAGTCATACTGCAGTCCATAGCTGCCAATCAGATCAGCCTAAATCAAACATACACTTCCGAAAATTGGTATTTTTCCAAGTTACATAATAACATATGTCTGCATATGACTAATAAGCATACCTGGCTACTTGTCTCAAAAGCTGAAAATGGTTCGCACTCTAACGTTTAACTGTATTTTGTCACTTCATGTGTCCTCATCACCCAAAGCAACTAAAACATATTGTAATTGTTTACACAACCAATAGGGGGTGCTCTATGTTTATGTCTTCAGTTTGTTACTATTCCAAATGACAGTGCTGATTGTATTACTGTGTTATATATTGACAAATTTAGTGTTTTTGTCTGTTCTCCTATGAAACATTGACACTGTTTTGTAAAGTTCTGTCATTCTATTATTCTTTTCTTTAAATAGTTGTGTTGTTCATTAAAGGAATGCCCCACTTCAATAAAGAAAGAATCAAAGTATGCATTTTCACAATCATCTATCAGTTTATTCATAGTCATAAGCAGTCATATTGAAAGCAATCTATTCATAAACAGTCACACTCATAAATATACACATACCATACATAAATATACACACATCATACCCACAAATCTCCTGAGACCTTCACTCCCTGCCATATTGCTGCAAGGAAAAAATCTGTGCGCATTTTGAGTGAAGACGGAAGTCACAAGCTTCATTTGAGGGGTTTATATTTAATTTAACTAAAGGAAGACTGCTGGAAAATTAAAATTGGTACCTTTTTTCCTTAAAAACAAAATCAAAAACAAAAAAAAACCCCAGAAAATATATCATGTTCACAATTCAGCCACGACCAAAAGTTTGAATTACACATGGCTCTCTATGCCAATTAGGTGATGTTTGATTTCTGAACCTCTTTATGTCTTACGTTCTCTGTCTGGTTGGCAAGTTGAAAGCTCTATCACTGGTGAGTCTACTTTTCTTTTAAATAAGCAGTTGCTTGGGTCACTCTTCTCAAGATTCAATATTTCCTGAGTTGTAAATTAATTCCTCAGCAGTCCTCAGAGGCTGACAGTTGAAATTAGTTTAAGTAATAATGTGACTACAAGGTGCCATTCTGTTCTCAGTTGTAGCCTCACTCTCTCATTGGGAGTTGATGAGACTAGAGCATTTTACATAAACATCTTGTTAAACACAGCTTCAGTTTTTATTATTTACATCATCAACATTACCTTAATTTTCGGAGGTTTGCCACCAACTGAACGGACTTTTAATCTCCACAGATATATTAGTTTCAATAAATCTTTATAGTCTCCTCCCTCTACCTCTTTTTCTCATCCTCCCCTCTGTGAGTGCATTCTGTCATTTGCAATGTGTATGAGCACTGCTGGTGCAATAAGGATGACATGTCAGCATGCATGAGTGCAGCCAAGCGACAGAGGTGGAGACTGGGACTGAAAAAAGAGGAAGAGAGAGCAGAAGTGGATGAGATGAGAAACTGAGGAGGTAAACATTGAAAAAGAGATAATGGGATCGAGGGGAAGGCATGAGCAAGGCGGCGTGTATGGAGTCACACCAGGGAAAGAAACAGAGGAAATGTATATAGAGACTGGCAGAGAGAAGAAAGGAGTAAGAATGATGGTATGAAAGGTGATCAAATTGAAGAGGAGACCATGATTTGTGTAATCAAAGAAAAATAAGAGGGAGAGCAGATATTTTGTGCATCACTTAGCAAAAAATTAAATATATAAATGTACAATTTAAATGAATGAACCTTTGATAACACAATTCTCGGTAACTAAAGGAAATTGTCAGTATTCCTTTCATGTACATGTTTAAGCAAAAAGAACTTTGAGAGACACAACTCAGTACTCAAAACATCTGGGTGGGCTGTTTTTTTGTTTCTGACCTTTGTGTTAAATTGCAACATTTTGTTTTCCCTCTGATGCAGATGAAAATTTTATGTGTGGACCAATTCTTAGGAGAGTTATAATACATTGTCAGTTTCTGATTACACTCTGCAGATGTTACAGTTACAGCCTTTCCAAAATCATAACCACTGCAACAGCTAGCTATAGCACAGTGTAGGGAACAAGGTCAACTAATACCTGTTATTTCTTATAATTAATTATCTGCAATTTACACACTTGCAGTTTAACAAGTCACAGCTCAGGGTATTGCTCTATGTATCTGTGGAATGAAATAGTAGTTCATAAGTGTTTTTAAATGTGACTCTTTCTGAAGTTCTTTGAGAGATTACACAGTGCAACATGTGCTTCAGGACACATGTTAAAGCTTAATGTGTGAGTATGAGCATGCGCCCGCGCGTGCGTGCGTGCGTGCGTGCGTGCGTGCGTGCGTGCGTGCGTGCGTGTGTGTGTGTGTATCTGACATTGGATAGTACTGTGGAATTCTGGATGTCATGTACTGTTTCTGCACCCTGCAGTGAAATGGTGCACAATGTCCACCCACTCCATTCTTTGATTACACATGCATGTCCTTCCTCCCTTACTTGCACCATTCCTCTCTTTACCTTTCTTCCCAGTAAGTTTTTCTTCCTTTCTTATTTTGTGTCTTACCCGTTCTTTTTTCTTTTAGGCCTATAATCCCACACACACACACTGTAAAGACAGTTCGAGTAGACAGATGTATGTTACGCCATTAGAATGCACATGAGTGAGAGTGTTACGTAAAATTTTCAAAACAAAGCTGCATTAACAGTTACATTCATATTATTTCACAGCATCCATTAGAGCAAGGGCATGTTACATACTTGTGAAATGGTTATACAATGTCATAAAACATGCAAGGCCTCTGATGTGCTTGCCCTGAGGATGTGGCACAAAGAAGTGCTGCTGTATCACTGACATCACTGGTGTGTGTGCGCGCGCGTGTGTGTGTGTGTGTGTGTGTGTGTGTGTGTGTGTGTGTGTGTGTGTGTGCACGTGTGTGTGTGTGTACAACAAAATCTATGTTCTGTTTGTTATCTTGCTCATGTCCACAGGCTTCCCAAACTGTCTTGCATCTAAACAAAATCACACACACATGTAGAGGAACACACTTGAGAATTGATGATTTGTCTTAGTTTTACCCATATTGTGCTTAATGTTCTTTATATTTGATTAAAAAGTCTTTGATATGTCATATTGTCTTGTCAAACCAAACAAGCATCAAATCCAAACCATCACTGTATGTTTAATGCACACTGACAGTCTGTCCATTTTCATCTCCCTCTCCACTTTATGAGTACATGTATAAACTATTCTAAGACACGTCAACATGACACTTGAGCCACAGTAAGCCATTCCTCTGATATACAAATGTCAAATCACTGACAGTGTGAAGAAAAATATGAAGACACTGTAAAATAAAGCTGCTGGTGGGTCCACCATGATATATTTCAAGCAATTTGTCTGTTACACACCGCCCTGCCATTCGTCTTCCTCAACGTCCTGGCAGTAGCACCCTTTCATTTGATGACTAATGACCCTATAAACTGGAGGGTGGAGTAAAATATATAGAGAATGAAAGAATAGGCCTAACTGCCTAAATGAAATTAGCTATCCAACAAGTGGAGCGGTTTTTGGCAGACTCTCAAAGCTCATGTATAGTTGGCGTTATGATACGACTGGATTGCACAGAAGCATTTATCAGTTGCCAAATCTTCTTGCGTGATTTTATATATGTAGCCTCTGTTGAGGTCTTGTTTCCTACCGTATGTCTACTATGTAATATTTTGTGTTTTAAATTGGCCTATTTTGCTGCACACATTTCTGTATAAGAGGGACAGGACACAGGCAGCAATGTTACAATTAATGACTGAGCCATTAGTATGGAAAACACAGCCAGATTATTAAATTGGCTAGGCTGGCATGCACTTGTCACAGTTACATCTGTGTCAGTATATATGTTGGCTAATGTGAAACAATACATTTTGGCAATGAAATGTTTGAGATAGTTTAGATTAGGGCTGTCAAAAGATTAATTATTAGATTAAAGATCAATAGCGTAGTCAATAGAAGGGATAAAAGATTACTTCTTTATGTTAAAAAAAATAAAACGTAAATATATTTCAGTCAATGTATCATTATCAAAATTCAATAAAAACTCAAATGTTACCAGCCTCAAACATCTTGTATTAGTTGTGCTTTTATGGGAATAACCACAGAGCCCAATTGTATGAAATGTATGCACTCCTTGTCAGAATTGACAGTGCCATTGAGAAAGACACCCAGTAACACGAACACAGCAATAATGTCCAAAGTATACTTACATTATCATTGCATCCTTTGTTGTCCTCATATTTAGTCTCTATGTGGATAGAGAACTTAGGCAGGAATGAGCACTGTGAATGAAAAAAATGTGTACAATTTGTTAAAAAAAATTAGAAGCAACTTATCTACCTAACATTTCAGGTAATATTTGTATTTATTGTTTCTTTGTCTGCCTTTTAAAGTAATATAATAACAAAGTAATGCAGAAGTCATGTCAGAAAATAAACAATATTTTACCTGCCTAAAAATAACCTTTCAGCTACAGTAAATGCTTTTTTGAAACTACTTTCAAAGCCTCTGAACAATTGGTCACTCTCTTTCTACCATCTTCATTAATGTATAGTGCATAACAAATATCCAGGCTGTGACAGTACAGTATTTCAATTTCCATCTACTTGACAAAGATGACAAAAGCCAAGACAGTTCTTCAGGAATTCTTTGCTTAAAAACAAATCTCAGCATGAGTGTATTTACATTGACTCACAGAAGAACACACAATGTTCCCACACATAAAGAGAATATTGAACATTCTGCCACTGTCATAACATTGTCCTCTTTACCCCGCAATTCCCGCACCCTAAAGCAGGGTGACTCATGCTTTCGACATTTCTCACTCTACATAACAGACATGCCACAGCTAAGCATAATTGCATGTGTGTCTTGTGTCTTAAAACTGTGTCAGCTTATTCTGCTCCAACTTCATGTGTTTTCAAGGGATAATAACAGGTCACACTGGCAGTTCTGCTTATTAGCATGGACATGCTTACTGGTATATGTATACGTGTGTGTGTGTGTGTGTGTTTATATGTGTGTGTATAAGGATAAACTTGAGTTGTTGTGACCATTGAAAAACATAAAGATATAGGTTTTTCAACTAACAAACCTAAACTCTGTGAAAAAAAAAATACTGGGGCTATATTTCAAACAGCAGCTGTCTACATGAATTTACTTCTGAAAACAGATTGCTAAAAGCTTCTAAAAAGGGTAAATCACAAAAGCTTTAATATACATGTTTGCACTTATAAAACAAATATATTTGTATAATTATTTATATGTTGTAAATTTGCAGATAAAAAACACATATACAAATAAAGGAAATTTCTGTACTGTCAATTTTTGTTGTGAAGTTTTTCCTCATAATTGTAGTCTTAGCAAATGTTATGTGCTATACAGTATCCTTGAATTGTAATTGAAATGTAAAACTCTTAAGTTCATAGCTTTTTCTTGCTAAAAATTCCTCAATAATGCATTTAATTCAACTTCTGAATGCAGGATATTCTTCTTAGAGCCACTTTTGAGATGTCTTAATTTTCTTGAGCTTTGTCCCTCATGCCAGACATACTGTAATCATAAAGATGCTTGAAAGTTCAGTGTTCCTTTAATTTATTCTAACCTCTTCATTTAATTCCAAAGATACACAAAAGCTGTCAAGTCAAGTATGTTTTATTTATATAGTTCTGCAAAATCAGAAATTACCTCAGGGCGGTTTCACATAGAATGGGTTTGATTGCTTATGAAAAAGCATGTTTTGCACTCATTGTTATAAACAACGCAAATGGAAAAATAGATACTCACTGTGTATTCTACAGACAGCGTGGTGGCATAACACAGACATCAGGTCAGACATCACAGAGGAGGAACAAAACAGAAAAAACAAGTTATACATTCTCCTCAAACTTTCAAAGACCACAAGATATGTAAAAGAAAGAAACTTACAGAAATGGCTTGCATAAAGTAAAACTGTAAAAACATAATAATTGTTACCTCATATCATCCCCTCCTCAGTAACTTTCTGCTATACTTTCTCTAATTTGCTCTCATCATAAAGAAATTCCCTTTTATTTTTATTCCTTAGCTTTCAACACTCAATTCCGGGCACTGGCTCGAGTTGTTGCACTACCAGTGGCTTGTAACATGATTTACAAATTGAAACTTATTCCACTGATTGTATGCAGTCAGTGTTAAAAGAGACTATTTGCTTCATGCCAAACTGAAAAGATGAATAAATAAAATGTCTGCTTTAGTACATTTCAGTCAGTAACATGTTTATGTATTCTCACATTATGTCTGCCTGACAGACTGACACAATGTGATGAACAGAAAGCTGCAATGGCTTGACTGACACTAACTGGCTTGCCCTCATCACACGTGTATCAAGTCATCTTTACATGTTACATGTTAGATGTTTGCCTGACCTTTCACATTTAATTTACATTTTGCTTAAGATGTTATAAAAGCAATTTTTTCCATAGGCACTGCATCTAGCTCAGGATGTATTCATAGTGAGGCCATGCTAAGGTAAACCTCTGTGCTATATGTCTTTCTGAAATGACAAAACAAGCATCAAAGCTTCCTGAATTATACAACACATCTCTGAGGTGGCATAGGGATTCTACTGGATGCTCTTTTCTTTTTTTAAAAAAAATGCAGTTGGAATTAGCAATATCTGACTGACCATAGACTGGTAGTAGCTCTTCTCTATGCATCTTGAAAACTTGCATCTTTTCATTCAATTACATTTCAATAAAACATCCAGTCAAGTGTTTATATCAAGTTGTGAGTGATGACCAAATTGTGCCACTGAAAACTAGTTAAAGAAGCTGATTTGTTGAGCTAAACTATTCCAACTTGGGCTATTGTAAGCTCCATTTCTGCACCAAACAAAATATTTGTGTGGCCAGAACTAAATGGATTAGAAATGGTGTGTGTGGTAAGTGAGTTGTAAGTTGCAAACACATGAAATAGACTTTCTGACTAAAATGTTTACTGTGTGCGAACAAAAGGTGACAGCTGTGTTTTCCAGACTTCTATCTATCAGAAGAAGTTTTGGGTGTCTGTAACAAAACTAAATACCTAGGTCACTATATCACAGGCCAGATAAGTGATGATGATGACATAGACAGCGTCGCATGTTTTATACCCAAGCTAACATTTTGTGAAGGAAAGTGCCTAGCGCCCTGTTCTGTAATACAGGTGTCAGCACCTTTAGAGCATTGCAGATGAAGCTGATCTATAAATTCATCTGTCTGCCTAAATATATCACAGAATAACATTGTAGCCCTTCTGATTAGTCCCAGCTACAGTGCAATTCGATACTGTAGTAGTAGTTACTGGTATAAGTGTACTGTAGGTACTGTATGAGTGTGTGTGTTTTTAATTTTTTTGTTTGGCTGCTTGTTTGTTTTTATGTTAGCCATGTATACTCTGTGTGTTGTTGTTTTCTTTTCTTTTCTTTATTGGACCCTGAGTCTGGCAAATAAAGATGATGACGATGATGACAATGATTCTCACCTGTTATGGTGTAAGGATAATAGTTCCATGCCTTCTCTGTCACATAGAAGATTTTAGGAACCACTGCTCGAGCCCAGCTGGGTAATTTACTGCAGAGAGACATTGAAACAGAAACAGATGAGGAGGTGCTGCGAGCATGTAGCAGCAAAGTAGGGATGGGAGTGAAATTGCTTCCGTTATCATAGCAATCATCAAAAAAATGTTCCAGTTGTGAAAGGAAAATCTGCTCACGGTTTAGATGTAAAAAGCGAGCATCTAAAATGGCTAAGAACACACATTTTTCTGCACAAGGCCCAATGGTAAGGCTTGCTGAACATATGTGGAACTAAAGACTGAAAACCAACAAAATCTAATAATCCTATAATCCTGAGTTTATTTTATGAGAACAATGCTCTTTTTAGAATGCAGTTTGATCTACTGGCCACTGAGCACCTCTACTACACCAGTTAAAAGTATAGGTTAGCATTTTTACTCTCTCTCATAAAACACTAGCCAGATGCATATGTGTATATGGACAGCATAAATGGTGTCTGTAATCACTTCTCATATCCATACTGTAAAAGACACTGTTTAAGAATCTTTTCTTAGAGCAATTGCAGTGGCAGTGATAACCATAGTGCTGGTTTTGTGCAACCTGTTATTTCACTGTGTCAAAAATATTATCTCTGAAAGCATATCACATATTCCTCCTCAAATTTAAAAGTTTTGCCGTTTTTCTTTGTCTTAATAAATATGAATATGTTTGGGTTGTAGTTCTGTGGCATAAGATACAAAGCAGTTACTGCTCCCTGTCGAAAATGTATAATATGAATATTGAGCCTTTGTGAAGTTGGTAAGTCAATATTTTTTACTTTTGGACACAGTCAGGTAAAATCTTTGTGCCAAGCTAAACCAAACAGCTGTATTTAGCATAGATATCTTCTCATCCAAGAAAGTGTCTGTTCCTTTAGTTGTAGCCTTAGACTTTGATATTCTGAGCTTATGAGCCCCTTTTGTCATCCTCAACTACTCTGTATTATCTAGTGAGTACTCACTGCTCAGTGATATAGTATACTGCCAATATGTACACTCATGGGACAGTGCTTACATGAGCATGTTTAGCTTTCTGTGATCCTGAACTCTAAAGTCTCTGGTAGCGCTATAACTGAGACTGCAATGAGAACTTAAAGCTAAAAGACTTGTTAAATACAGTGCATAGGCTTTCATATAACCTGCGTTTCTTTGATTGACACAGAAAAAAAATTCTCAAAAAAGACAAAAATGGTGCCCACTGCTTCGTGACGGCTGTGAATAAAAACAGCCTCTGATGGTCACATTATGCGTATTGGCAGGCTCACTCTCTGGCTCTCTCTCTCTCCCAACAAAAGAGAGTGACACTCCTCCTACACCTCCATCTGTTGATTTCTCACACTCTCTCCTTGTTCTTTTAAAAATCTTTGCCAGTATCTGCTGTGATGGAGCCCCTATTGCCAAGCATGGTTGGTGGGTAGCTGCCCAGTTTTTCAAAAGCTTGTATTTAGCAAAAATAAAACAATTTAAAAAAAAATGAAATAAAGCAAACTAGTTTAGCTGAACTTATCCAAAGAAAGGTAACACTCATAAAACATAAAATCAACAATCCACTCTTAATGAAGGCTATTGACAGAACAAGTTTGGAATCGATGTTCAGGTCGGATTGGATCAGGACAAACAGCAAAGTACAGATTGTGAGAACTAATGGGGAGAGTCAAGCATGACAGAATGAGTGCAGATTGACTTCCCTGCTGCTGAATCAGTCCTTGCAGAGGAAGATATAAGTTTTTTTTAATAACTGAATATAACATTACTTAATTTTACATTATGTGATATACTGTACTCACACAACTATAAGTTTAATTTACTGAATTTCATCAATCCATAATTGAGTACTTTTGATAATTAACACAGATGGATACACACAGGCTGTATGGGACTGTGCTCTTGTGTGTTTGCATCAGTGTTACAAGTTTACTACATTTGGACTTGACTTGAAGACTATAGAGACTTAATTGTAAATAAGAGTGGTTTTATTTGTCAAGAACTCATATCTTATATATTTTAAAAAGGTGTACAAATAAACAGTCCAAGCCTTGATTTCTTTTCTCTTTTTTTACTTTTCACCCAATGACTTCTTCAGTGTTCAAACAAAGGCTCTGGCAAGTGTAAAAAAAATTATGTGAAATGAAGGGACTTGTAAATAAAATATTCATTTCATATTATTCCTTTTCAATAAAGAGCAAATTGACTGAAAATTTCCTGAATGAAGTCCCAGCTTGCTTCTTTTTGCTCCTCTGCCTCTTTCTTCCTCTGCAGAGCATAGCCATGCTGACTAAGCATAATTAGTTCCCTATCATAGCGAATGCTGACACAGGTATTTGTGCTCAAACAAATGGCCTTCAGCATCTCTGCCACCCTTCTTTTTTCTTTCTTTCTTGGGCCTATTTTCTCTCATTCTGTCATTCCCTTTTTCTTCTCAGTTCTTTACACATTGTTCATCCTGTTCTCTGTCTTGTGTTATTTTTGTTCATTTTCAGTACTGTGTGTAGGGTGTACAGTTCCAAACAGAGGATCAAGGGATGCAGTTAGATGCATCAGTATGGTTGTTATAGTTGTTAAAGAAAGCTCTCAAGCAAAAAGCTGCAGTGACCAGCACAAGATTTATGAGAGTGCCAACCTTTACATCCTTATCAAATGGGAGGCAGAGTCTTCAGTTATCAGGCTCCTCTCCTGTGGAACCATCTTCCAGATTTGGTCCGGTTGGCAGACACCCTCTCTACATTTAAGAGTAGGTTAAAAACTTTCCTTTTTGACAAAGCTTATAGTTAGGGCCGGTCAGGCTTGTCCTGGATTGGCTCTTAGTTTATGCTGCTATAGGCTTAGACTGCCAGAGGACTCTCATGATGCACTGAGTTTTCTCCTCCTTTCTCTTTCTATCCATCTTTATCCATTATATTCACGTTTCCACTAACCTACACTTCTTCCCCAGAGTTGTATCTGTGCTCTCTCACCCACTCGCCCTGGCCCCGTGTTCTCCTTTCCCCTCTCATCTGTAGGTGCTCCTCCCTAACTTTTCAGCCATCATGGCAAAACAGTTCTTCTGTTTTCCACCAATAAACACAGCATGTTTATGTGGGTTAGAGGAGACATAATATTTAGAAACTTTGATCAAGTGGCAAGAGGAAACACGAGGCCATGAATTAAACACACATGGACAGTTAAGTAGACGTGTACCACTGACCTGTTGAGGTAGACTCGTTTCTCTGTGAACTGCCCTTGGCCATGTGTTGGATCTTCGTAGGGTTCATTCTGGACAACCTCTACCCCTTCCCCTCGATCACTTTGCTCGTGGCTGTGTTTACTGATCATGTACAGCTGCCCGATCTGGTACTGGAAAGCAAAACACAGAGACAGGAGTTCACATGCTGTTGTTTGGTAACAGGAAGTGTTTAAACATTAGTTGATAGTGTAACAGGCAAGAGACATGCTGCAAGACTTATATATACAGGCCTATAATAGGGATGCACCGATCCGATATTTGGATCGGATATCGGTCCCGATACTGACAAAATATATGGATCGGCTATCAGCAAGTACAGCCGATCCACAGGCCAATCTGTGCATTTAGTTGATCAGCAATGCATTACGTGTCCATATCATGTGCACAGCACGCCAGTAAAGTTGACCAAAGCTGCAGTTCAAAGATGGAGAGACAGAAGGATTCAGCTATATGGAGGTATTTCACCCTAGCTACACCAACAAGCTCTACAGCTGGTTGCAACATATGTAAAATGGAAGTGTCAAGGGGTGGAAGTAGCACGGCAAAATATAATACAACAAATTTATTAAAGCATCTCAAAAAGCACCATGCCAAAGAGCACGCCAAGTTCGAGCAGATGAGCACAAATAAAGGGGCAAGAAGCACGGCGCAGCAATTATCTATATCAGAATCGCTGCAGACACGGAAGAAGTACCCAGCAAATAGTGTAAGAGCCACCTAGATTTCAGAGAAAATTATGGAGTGCATTGTGTTGGATGGTGAACCGTTGTCACTTGTTGAAAGGACAGGCTTCCGTCGTTTAATTGAATTATTTGAAAGCAGGTACAACATCCCATCGAGAAAGTATTTCTCCAAAACCAGGACTGTATAAGAGAGTGCGTGAACATGTGGCTACAGAAATAAAAGATGTGAACACGATGAGCTTCACAACAGATATCTGGAGCTCAGATGTGTGTCCCATGTCTCTTCAAAGTTTAACAGTTCACTGGTTGGACACAGTTGCACTTTTCACAGCGCCATGCTTCAAGCCAAAAACTTTCACGACTTTACAATGTTTGGTTAATTATTCATTATTGTTTACACTTGTGTATTCTCAGGTTCAGCTGCTATATATTAGGTGTCATAGTGCAATGTTTGATTAAAATTGTTTATTGTCTTTAGTTGTTTCATTCTCAGGTTCAGCTGCTACATTTTATTTTAAGTTTCATGCCATCAGGTTGTATGAGTGGTGTGAGACTGCACTAAAGGCTACTAGGCTACTATTTGAGTGACAAAGTAAAGGTAAAACTGTTATATTTTATTTTTCAGACTTACTGTTTGCACAAATACTTGGTTTACAATTTTTATTAGTGAATGATTATAGTTTATGTCTTTGAAGAAGGCACTTACTGTGTTTCTGCAGCTATATTTTATTTATTACATTTTTCAAGATCATTTATTTAATCTATTTTCAAGTATATTATACTATATCTATTTTTTGACTGTTGATGTTTGTAAAATAAGTTCAACTGATTTACATCTTTAATTAAGAAATATACTTTTGTTAATAAAATAATGGTTCATTATATTTAAACATGTTATTTTGCTTCATTTTATCTTAGGAAGGTAAAGTTTAGTCTACATATTGAGCTATGCAATTTGTTAATTCAATAATAATATCAGATCGGTATCGGGTATCGACTGATACGCAAACACAATATGTCGAAACTGGTCAAAAAAGCTGTATCGGTGCAACCCATAATATATATACACAGACATATGTATGTGTATATAAGTTTCAGGATGAGAAAGGAAACACACCACAATGTCCATTTAATAACTATTTTGGAGCCTTCCTTTACACATATACATTGTCCATCCTGTTCTCTGTCTAATGAACTAATGAACACATGGTGTTCATTAGCAAATAAAAGTTTATTCAATTTGTCTAGGAACTGAAAAAGTACAAATTCCCTTTTTTTTTTTCTTTGAGCACAGAAATTCTTGTCTAAATAACTACCACCTGTTCTGCCAAAGCTGCAGAACAGTTACCAAATGGATCTTGTGGTGAGATTGTTTTCTCATCTGTTGTTCCAAACGTGACAAATGTACTTTATATCTCAAGTTTCAAGTGTTCACAGTCTCAAGTATTGAGTCACCACAGTGTGCATCAAATCTCATAATATACTGTGCAATTACTGGAACTCATTTAGATATAGTGAGTAATGAAACACAGATTTTGCACCATAGAAAACAAGGTTTGCTATATGATTCATTTATTTGTTAGTAAATAAATGTATGGTATATATAAACCAGGGCCAACATGTATGTGTAATCATGCTTTAGTGAGTGAATAAAGCTGATTTTGAAAGAGAAAAATTAAAGTTCTACATTGTTGTGCAATTAAACAGTCATAAATTTACAGATTTTTGTTTTACAATAAGACGAAAAATATAAATGACTGAAAAAAATAAATGTGTACTTAATTTTTTTCCATCTATAAAGACAGAATGTATATACTGTAGATATAAGTATATTTGCTGCTCAAAAAGTACAGTTATGCTATTTTTACTTCTGCCTGTGGAAACTTTGTACTTTGCCTTGGGTGAAGTCATTCTTTATTTGTTACCTTATTTACTGGATTAAATTGTGAAAAAGGTCAGAAAACAAACTGTCATGTCAGCTTCCCCTACAATAATGCTTCTTCAATAAAAAGGGCAAACTCACCTCTATTTTAATGAACATGACACTGTTGCATTTGAAACCTCCAACTGTGGTCAGTTAGTTTAATATAGCTGCTGTGTAATAATCTTTTGGCACATTTTATGTTCACTTTGTTCAAGCAGTAAATTGACTTTTGATGCAGATTCTGTTACGAACGGTCCAGTTGCATTCGATTCAATTGTTGCCCGGAATAAATATTGACCTGGATGAATGAGAATATTCACAGAAATTTTGATGAAGATATGACCTGACATAGTAAAACCTACATGGTGTGTAGTATTGTACTAAAATACTGCACCAAAAATTGTTTAAACGTGTAAAAAAGGGGAAAAAATGATATTGTCTTAGTGCATAAGGATAAAATATACAGTAAATATAATGATATACAAATGTCAAAGTGTTAAATGAATATGTAAGATCAACTGCCTGATATATGCCAGAGGTAGTTGTGACATTACAGTGGTGGGCGATGGTGAAACAATAGTGTAAAATAGCTACTATAAAAAAGTTGCTATTGATACAAAGGCAGGATCTACAGTGGTGTTCCTTCTTACATTGTGGGTGTAGCAGTCTGCTGCTTATGGCTGACTCACAGTCAGCTCTCTTAACCAGTGTAACTCTGTGCTTCCACCTCACAGACCACTCAGTAAAATGATTGCTGATGCGGCAATGTCATAATATCTTCTTATCAATTCCCTGCACACAACAAAAGACCCCAAAGATCACTTAACTTTCATATTCCTTTCTGTTGGTGACAAAAGACCCAGAAATGTGAATGAAGGTAATTAATGAATAGGTAATCTAGGATTATTTGAGGCAATTGAAAATTTGAGAACAGATTGGAGGTAAGAGGATAGGGAAAATGAAGCCTAAACAGAAAAAAAATGGCTTGATGACAGTCATTGATGCTTATAATGCTTTTATCTATAACATGTGGTGAGCAAGCACTCTGCTTCCTGCTCTAACACCACATGTTTTTCTCTTCCCTCTGTGCTCCTCTCATTCAATTATGTGCTCCTGTTTAAAAAAAAAACAATCTCAGATGTAAGAGTACAGCATTGGTAATAAAGTTCAGTTAAATCAGCCATAGTACCCTGGATTCCACACTTCCTCTCTCCTTGACCTGTCATTACTGTTGGCAAAGCTGTAAAATGCTGTCAGAGGTACATGAAAGGTGCTTACCCAAAATAGCTCCCACGAGGGGAGTCAAAATGGTGTCAGCACCTAGCTGCTATTACAAAACTGTGATGTATTTGCAGGTACTCCCAAAAATAAATGGAATAATTGAATAAAGCCCCACAGTTCACAACATCAGGTATAGTGGAAAAATGTAAAACAGCTACACACAACAGATCCTATCACTGGGGGATTTGCATAACTTGGGCATCTGCCAGTTCTAACACTAGTGGGGAAAACTGTTTATGCTTAAAACAAAAAGAAAGAAAAACAGTTAAATACCCTATTGTCTGCAGAATTTGGCTAAATTATTTAAAATATTATGCTATCTACACAACAATTATTCTAACCCTTACACTCTTGCATTTGTAAGCCACGCATTTACAGTTGACTATGTACATATATCTATTTTCATACCTATTTGACTACATGGTAACTACATTTGCTTATCTTTGTTTAGTTTCGTTATATTTTATTCGACCTGACTAAGGATATTATGCAATCATAGACTGCACCAAGTATGATCAAGAAAGACGATATATGAAGGAAGAACTTAGGAATACTGGAGTTCAGAAGGTCAACATTAAAACTAATGACCCTGCCAAGTGGGCCAAGCAGTGGAGTTTTCTCTGAATTTATTATACAGACAGGTTAATGGAGTAGGATTTAATCTCTGATCCTCACTCGGTGGCGGAAGGTGGCAGCAATGCACCTTAAAAGCTGATTGCCAATTGCTGTTATACACCAAAAACAAGAAGACATTCTTTCAAAAGTGGTACATCCTATCCAGCGAGTTGTTTCCTACCTGTGCGGTCAAACATAGAGGCTTCTTCACAGACTGTTTCACTCTGACAGCCCCAATACATCCTTCACTCCACTTCAATCGGCTGCCTGACAGACCACTGCTTCTTCCCACTTTAACCTGAATAACAAACCATGACCGAGTGAGCTGGTGGGATCTACACAGAGAGGCGGGGTTAGCTGGAAAGCTATCAGAGGGCAGCTTATCATACTTTCCTCCAGCTATGCTGCAACTAACAGTCCTTGTCTGTCAGGCAGCAGAGTGAAGTAGAGCCTGCAGATGAAACACTTGGATTAGGGCAAATGGGTGAAAGAGTCTGCAAAGGGAAGCACAACCCAGTGACAGAAGAGAAGGCAACAAATCAGTCTTACTGGCAAAAAATGTTCATTTCTGCCTGATGGCAATTTTAATTTTAAATCTTTTATTGACTGATATGATCATGCATCCCTACACTATAAGTATATGGTAAGCTACTGCAGACTGGAGTCAAATACATTGCCTCACAAAGCCAGATTCTGATATAAATACCTTAAATTGATGATATACAGTGGATAGACCAACAATCATCAAGGCCATCTCTAGATAATGGTGAGATTGCAGTGCAAGTTAAGGACACATACATTAAGAAACATGTACACACACACACCTGCCACAGTGAGACATGTTAAATGCAAATGTTTTCCTACTCTTTTTTAATATGTTCTCCCTCTGTGCATAGTTTTCAGATGTGTACTGCTACAAATGAATTACACAATGACAACAAACAAAACCAACACTGCTTGCTGCAGCTGACAAAACAAAACTGTAAGTAGAGCAAAACATTAAGTGTTGCAGCTTAGAAAACAGTTAGCTGAAGGACACTAAAACTTCACATGTCACAAGTTTATACAAGTGACCCTCTCATATATACAGCCAAAGCTGTATAAAGTGTTTCAAGACTTTTAACTGGTACTGTACTGTCAAAAGTGATCCATAGTCAATATAAAAATATTAATTATAGTAACTTTAAGAGTCACATGCACTCAAAATGTCCTTCACCAACGTGAGCAACAGTGAAGCAACACAGAGCCAGCCAGACACTGAAATAAAAGTTCAGTAAGTGCAGCACAGTGGAGGACTGTCAAGTTGGAGGATTATGAAACGCATCATCTAAAAAGGACATTCTGAGTGTCGGCAGAATGACCCATACACAGTGTGAGGCCCTGCACAGCACAGAAAGTACTACAGTTCTACAGTTTAATGACCAATCTTCCTGTGTTACATAACCATGGGCCAGGTGTAGCAACATGCAGCAAAACAAGTAGTGACATTTATTTAACATAAAAAGTCTGTTTGTGCTTCAGTGATCAGACTTGAGCAACCTACTGGTTTAATGTAGTCTGTCAGCAACATGTTTACTTTTGATACACTTCATACTCAGTCGCGATAAATTAATTATACAAAAAGCCAAGAGGATCTGCAATGAAAATGTTCACGCTTTCAAATATGCATGAAAACACGGCTGTATTAGAGAAGCTTATGTAATTCAGTGTTTAAAATGAAAAAGCACTCTTCCCGTTTGTGTGTTAATTTATTAATGTGGCATCTAACTGAAGCTGAATGAACCCAAATTATTACATCACCTCTCTTATCCCTTGCTGAATATGCTGAATATACAGTAACAGCCAGAGCAAATTACATAATGTGCCCTTTTTCTTTTACCAACCACCCATTCAGTGGCTTCTCTCCTAAACCGCAGCAGCCACATCTACTCCATTAATAAAACTTCACCTTTTCACTGAAGTCTTGAAAACAAAGGCAGCATTTCATTTCTCAAAAGAAAAAAAGGCCTCTGGCTGTGATCAGAGCAACCCTGCCAAGTTAAGAACAACTGTAAATAATGCAGATGCTCTCCACATACTAAATGAGGGAGGCGAATGATGTGGACACTGAGGAGGACAAACTGAGGGAAGTGAGGGGTGGCAGAGGACAAAGTTACAGAAAATGACAGAGAGGTAGAAAAGGACAGATATAATGACTTGGGACACAGAGTAATAGAAGTAGTTAAGTGTGACATCAGCTTAATTCAATGCCCGTTTCGACTAGAGATGTCCTTTTCCATTTGCTCTATCACGGATGGGCTATAGTGGTCGTCATCTTCTAAAAATATCAAGGATGCACGTATATCATCTAGGCCTCATATGAGGGCTGGTGTGATCATTTAAAATGTTTGAGGACACCATGATGAATGCACTCAACCATGAACAGCCCAAAATAGAACACTCCATATTAGGGAAGGTTTGCAAAATAACAAATAAAAACTTGTGCTGGCTGTTTGAATAGGCCTGTTATTCCCCCCTGTTGAAGCAAAACAGGCAATCACTTCAGAATGTGCTACAGCAATGAAGTACTACTCACTCTCTTCTCTTGTCTGGAATCTTCACAGCGTGATCGATCATTTAGCTACATGACGCAGCCAGCACAAAGGGGCCAGTACTCGCCTTGTCTTTATTCGATTTGTCTGATGATAAGGCACTCTGGTTTGTTGCTGTTCATTAATCAGTGTCAATAAACCAGATGTATTGTCATCATCACCCCCTATTACAGGGTTCTGGTCTAGGTCTTTGAAACCCAAATCCACAAGCTGAGACAGCTGCATTCTGATGGGTGGGATGAAGTGTCTCTACTTGCAAACAGTCTAAACTCTTTTTTAAACTCTGTTAGTTGCCTGAACTGTTGAATTTAATATCTTAGTGGGTGTAAATACAAATCTCAAATGCAGCTATTATATATATATTGTATTGATTGCTCTGTTGTTGAACAATCAGTAATGATAACAGACTTATAAACAAAAAGCACAGAGTTTCACCTGTTGCCACTTTAGCAGCTTGTTGATGTGCCTGGTTTCAGATTTTTAACCAGTTAAAGTTGAATATAACAATAACAGTCATCATAAAAAACAAAATACACTCCATCAGTCACATCTAACATTATCCAAATGATTCACAGTTGACTTAATCTTCAATTTTTTAATCCAACTCATTTTCAATTCAATTCATTTTTAGCTACCTGAGGTGTTTCTATTTAATGACATAGGCCTCGCCTGATAAGTGGGAATTCATTGCACTCTCTCTCTCTCTCAATAAAGCCTTGAACACAAATAATTCCAGCCAATAATAAAATACTACTGCTCACACCTCAAAGGGTTTAAAAAGGTCTAGACTGGCTGTCAACTGACCAGATTGTTGCTAGACCAGAGAAACACAATATGAATAACCAACATAACAGTGTTAAGCTGTATAGATCAATATAGTATGTGGTCCATCTGCACTCCCTCAGCATTTCTGTGCAGTCGATAATGGTATAGCACCATCATCAAGGAAGTGGAGCAGTGAGGTAAAAGAGGAAAAGAGAAAGAGGTGTATGCCTCATTGTGTGGTCAGTAAAGCTCGGTTGCGGCTGTTGAAAGGAGAACAGGATGAAGGTCAGGAGATGCAGAACAAAAAAAGAGATGAAA
>JANJYP010171604.1:0-11440 GCA_024605115.1 Rastrelliger brachysoma
ATAGAATGTACATGATACTCTCTGATCTCATTCATTTAATAATGCTTAATATACAGTATCAAGAGTAACTTGATAATAATTAATGGTCCACTATACTGATTTCAGTAATTATTCTTAATCTTAAAACAGAAGATTTTATATTAAAAGTGTGCATAAATTTCCATTGACTGAATTAGTTCTGAATTAAGAGAATATCAGTATGTTGTCTTATGAGAAGCTGAGTTTGAATTTTCTTTGGAAATTTTAAAAAGAAAAAGCTAAATGAGCAGTGACACGTCAAATATGGTCAGACTACATATTTCTAACTTGTCCTTCATATTATTCATGTTAGTAAAGTGACACTTTGAATTTAGTCTCAGCCTTGCCTGACAAGGCCCACAGTTTGATGTCTGACTGTCTCTGAGCAGAGTGTCTGTACAACTAGCCATGAGTCTTATGCCCTTGTCATTCAGCCCTGCTGGAATCTTGGATGTTGCACATCATTTGGTAATCGTTATCTTAGGACATTATTTATTATCACCTCCCAGAACTGAAGGACATCATAAAAACTGTATTGTCTAGAGACCTGGGTAGATTTATTTATTGGAAGCAAAGTCAGCTTTGCTCTTATTAAAAAAGGAAGCACAATTTATTTAAAGTTTTAGCAATATATTCTTATGATCACAGATCTTCTAATCTGGTCACACTAGCAAAGATAGCTGCACTCACACTGAGCTGTCACCTGAATACATGTTAAATATTTCTCTCTTTTCTTCTCTGAAGACCTTGCTTGTCCAGGATCCTCAGTGGGCAGCCCCCCGCCTTCTCCAGCTACCAGACAACTACAATATCATCTTCCAGTACTATCACAGGAAGGCCTGCACTGCCTGCAAAAAGGTGCCAAAAGACCCTGCACTCTGCCTTGTTTGTGGCGCCTTCGTCTGTCTCAAAGGGGTGTGCTGCAAACAGCAGGGTATCTGTGAATGTGTTTTGGTAAGTCTGTCTGAGTCTCAAAAGTAAAAGTATATTGTTCTTAACCATTAAAATAATTCAACAGGAGGGCTAACACCTGTTTGTAACTGTTGACTAAATGACCTTACTTCATGGTGAATTTGAAATAGCCTTGGTCCATTTCTGCAAAGCTTACATATTTCTTGTCACTTGTAGCACTCCCAACATTGTGGTGCAGCTACAGGCATCTTTCTACTGATAAATGCCTCAGTCATCATCATCATCCGTGGTCATCGTTTCTGCCTGTGGGGTTCTGTTTACCTTGATGCCCATGGAGAGGAGGATCGCGATTTACGGTATGACATATCACATACAGTCATGAAAGCCACATAACATTATGTAATAGTTTATAAACGGATAGGTTAAAACGTCTGCTGTATCCTGATTCCACCTCTGTACTAGGGCTGCTCCATTTATGGAAAAAATCATAATCATGATATGTTTTAACTTTTCCAACCCATTCTTGACTGCTTTTTGCTGCAAAAGAGCAACACTATCAGAAATACTCAGTATTTTAGACTTTGAGTACACACTATGTACTCAAAAGCTGCTTGAAATTAGTATCTAGTAAGGATTTGGTACACAGCTCCTCTTTTAAATGATTGTTGCTGCATTGGATAATCCACAGATCTGACTTTTTTCCCCCCTCTTTCCTGCCTTTCTTCAGCCGTGGCAAGCCTCTCTTCTTATGTGAAGAGAGGTATCGAGTGTTGGAGCAACAGTGGGTTTCACACACCTTTGATCACATCAATAAGCGTTGGGGGCCTCACTATAATGGACTCTGAGATCCGCCAAGGTTCACTGAAAACTGCAACCTGTAACGGAGAAGATGTGTTTTTTTTCTGGCTTATGTGTCTGCCTCGATCAAAAATATTTGGGAACTTTTGTGTGATAAACACAAACATCCAACGAGGGTGTTGCTGCCACAGCCTTGGTTTATGTGAAGTTTGGTGTACAATCATGCCTAAAGATTAACACGTGTGTGTGTTTAAGTGATTTCTTGTGTGGTTTTCAACAGGGAAAAAAATGAATTTGGTAAAATCAAAGTAAAAAGCACAACTTTGCCCAGAAATTAAATTGGTTTTTAGTGGGCTTTTGAAGCCTGGATTATTTATTTGAGTTAGAAAAAAACTATATCAAATAAAATAATAATAAAATAAAATAATNGATCAAAGTAAAAAGCACAACTTTGCCCAGAAATTAAATTGGTTTTTAGTGGGCTTTTGAAGCCTGGATTATTTATTTGAGTTAGAAAAAAAACTATATCAAATAAAATAATAATAAAATAAAATAATAAATAAAATAAAAAATATATCAAGTGCTGAATGTCCCTGCAAAGTTTGATTACTTTTTGCACCATTTATGATGATGTTAATGCATATCCCTATTATTTATCGAGATGTGCTCTGCTGTGCTGACATGAGTTTCAAGCTCCTGATGAGTGTAGCGATGTTATTGCAATGTGCACTCATTGTCTGCTGACGTGAAGGTAGGCAGGACAAATCCACCCATCAACACACTAGAGTTTTTTTGCAAACGAGCAAAGGCTCTTTTTATGGGTCTAGTTGCAATCCATCCTCAGGAATTTTTTTTTGTTGTTTTTGCTGTTTAAAAATACGTTTTAGATATTTAAATAAATGCTGCTGCTCATTGTTCAAGTAAGTAATTTTAACTTTTGTGAATATTTTTTTCTAAGGTTGTGCTTTGAGTTTATGGTAGATGGCTGGGAATGTTGACTCAAACTCACTTTAATGTTTAAGGAGGTATGCGGTCACCTCATTGCGCTTGCTACAGTTCTCAAAGTCCTGCCCTATCTGCGCTTTTTGTTTCTGGTTGGTTTTGAAGAAGAAACTCCAAATACCAACTGTAAGGAAGCTAAAGCTACAGCTGGTCAGAGTCAATGAAGATTCAATGTCATTGCTCCACAAAAAAGATTAAAAACGTAAATTAATTACAGGAATTTAAGTAGCATACATTTGAAGAAATGTCATTGCACAGAAATGGCATCCTGTTGCTGCACTGGCAGAAGGGAATGCCACATGAGAGCAGAAATCCCTCACTGGTTCTGTTGAAAACATTCAAGATATGAAACTCAGTGAAATGTAAGTTGCTTTTGATTAAAAAAAAATCTACTCTTCATCTTTCTGTGCTGTCAAGAAAAAAAAGGGTTTTTTTTGACTATGGAGTCATAACTGCAGCACAGAGCATTTATTGTGATGACTATCCCTTACTCATGTGTCATCTAGCTATGATTTGTAGTTGCATTCCGACTTTACATGATTATCAGACTTGAGTATCCGTTATACACTGTGCATGACATCCTTTAAGTCACCATTATTTAAGTGTCTTAGCTACTTAATTTTCTGATTATCATCTTTTTTTCCAGAAGAGAGGAAATTTATCCAGTCGTGCCTGCAAGACTAAAATTCATTTTTGTGTGAGTGATAAACAGCATAGCGCTGATATCCCTGATGTCTGGTTTAGAAATGCTGGGCCACATCATGCTGCATCGAAGAATCTTTAAGGAACAAGTTAACACTTGAAAAACTTCTTGAATTCATGCATGCTGCTTTTCTGTTTACCAAGTTTTCTCTTCTCTTCTTCTTTATTTTTGCTGTACCCACTTTGTAAATGACCGCAACCAAATAGCCAATGAGTAATGGGTGTAAATTGTAACTGAAAGCTCTTGTGTGTGTTCTCCTGTATGAATGAAGAGAGAATACAGTACATTACTGTAGGTGCTGACTCAAACTTTCTGAGTTTGACCAGAAAGTATGACTTGGACATTTAATGCAAAATGTAACATATGTGAATAAAATATAAACACACTGATTTGTGTCCTGTTTTATCAATATTTTTAATACTAACAAAATATTGCTCCTTAACCCTAACCTTATTCACCACCATCTACATATGGGAATATTGATCCTACATTGCTTCTGGCAAACAGTTNCCTCCACCTTATTCACCATATGGGAATATTGATCCTACATTGCTTCTGGCAAACAGTTGTGGCCAGATCTGGCTCTCAGTGTTGGCATCCGGAACTGAAATTTAGATATTAAAAAATATTCAAATTTTTTCCATGTCTTAAAACAATAGCAATGTTCCCAAATCATTTAAATAGTGTTTTCTGGCTGTAATGATTCATCCTGTTCATACTGACCATAAGAAGATCTCTTATCTTACAATGTGATTGGAGACAAAATCCATCAGCAAAAATATATTTAAAAGTTATACTGAATATAATATGAAGCTTCAGCTCTCTGTGATTGTCAAAGTGAATCTTTCAGTAAGCCTTTTAAGTAAAAAAAAAAATTTGGAGCTGAAATTACTAACTTTAAAGATATTAACATGGTTTGATTAATTTGGACAGCTGAAGCACAGAAAGGCTGGATTGTATTCCCCATCACTTATAAGTGAATTTTGAAGGAATCACAGGAGGAATGATTACAACAGACAACCTGACTTATTGTGCATATTGGAACTACTGCTATTTTATCAAGACATAAATAGTGAACCTATTCATTAGGATGCACACATCCATCTCCCTGTGTCCACCAGGGGTCTCAGTTCACTAGAGCTCAAATCTGAAGTGTAAAGCTCACGTCACAACCTCCAGTAAACTTTTTGAACAGAAGATTTAATCAGAGGATCAGAATATAGATTGTACTAAAAATGTTGTGAATCTATTTTCAAAATGCCTCAGAGAAAATGCATCAATACCCACCACTGATATACTTAAAATATTATAGTTTATATCTGTTGGTTGCCATATTTTTCATGTTAGCAAAAACTGCTAGGCTATCAGCTCAACTGGTAAAACTCGAAGAGCCATGAAGACATTATACACAAGTGCTGTGCAGTATTAGTGAACTCTTTGCATATTGTTCAAGTTAATCCGAGTAGTCCAGAGACCTTTGTCGGACTCTGAGAAATTTCTGCCATGTGAGCGGGTATTCGCTGGATAATTGGGTCGGACTTTGATAAACAAGAGAAACCCTCCAGTGATGACCAATAGCAGCACAAAGCCTCTGTTTTATCCCAATTAGGCGGAAGAGAGAAGTACAAAAAACCCCGACTCTGTGCGCCAACTTTCGTGCTGTGAGATGTTGGTGCTTCAGGCAGTGCTTCGGCGAGCATCTGTGGACATTTCCTACTTTATTCCATGTCCAAGTAGGTACTACAGCTTCAGAGACGGTGCATAGACCGTATAAGGTGTACTGGTCAGTTTAGAGCTTCCTGTGTGCAGGACAGCATGCTCAGGTGTATATCAGCTTGCTGTTAATAATTAAAGTCCTTCTCAGGCAAATCAGTTCGGTATGTTGCTATGGACGGTAAGCTGCATGTGAAGAAATTCTCTTATAGTGAAAGCCAAAATATTAGGTCTAAAAGGGTCTGCACTATTGATTGTGTTGGATCAGCTGACAGGAGATGAATGAAAGTTGTGATCAGCTGTTTTCTGAGACGGTTTCTCTTGTTTTGCAGATGTTGGAAATGGAAATAGGGAGGCAGCAAAGTCAAGGTAGGAATCCTGTTTCCTCTCCCCTGAGCAGATAATAAACAGGCCTCTGTCACCCCTCTGTGGGGTTAATTGACAGTAGCCTTCATTAATTTTTTTTTTTTTTTTTGCAATTTCACATTTGCACATTTACAGGTATGAAAAGAGAAATAATGCTAGAATACAAAAATAAGTTGAGATGATCTGTTTATTAGAGGGATTTTTTTTTTTTTGCAAATTTGGAGAAATACATTTTTTGGGTCTGAAACTATTCTTTAGTAGTTTGGTATGTTAGAAAACTATGAAAACTGTTCATCATTGTCTCCTAAAGAGACATTCTTGAATGTCTCATTTTATCCACAAACTGAAGAGACAAAAGAAACCATACATTATATTGAAGAGCTGGAAAGAGCTGTTATTTTTTCTTAAAAACTACTAAAATGATGAATTGATTATCACAATGACAAATAATTATGTTGTTGATTGACTAATCAATACATTTCCTCATTGTTACAGTTTTTCTTATAGATCAAAATAATGCAAATTCAATTTTGCAAACCCCTGAACACAAAATATTGCCCTTATTTTATGCTTGAGATCTCACACATGTAAAAATCAAATAAAGTGATATATCATACAGTCCATAATTGGAGTATCACAACATTGTACAAATTTGTGAAATTTAATAATAATTTCTATTTTAGATATTTAAAACAATTTGTATCCCAGTAGACCTTTCTTCAAGATTGTATGAGAATTAGTGAAGTGCAGAAATCAGTATTTCAAATGATGTAGAATAAGTCTGGAATATGTCATATTACTATATAGATAAGATATATGCATACATAGCCTGGAGTCTAATTTTACTCTTCAGTAAACCCTGTGAGTGTAAGAGGAAACTCATTATTTTTGTACCTAACTATAGTTTCTCTGTTCTGTGCCAACCACAGCATTAGTTAGTTATTGTTATTAGTGTTATTAGTTATTGTTTAAGACACCAAAGCCGGATAATTCAATCACAAGTAATTTAATAATCTAAAATACAATAAGCTCCAGTGATATAGTAATGCTGTAAAGTGTGTAACATTAAACCACAGAGTACTATCACAAGCACTCGATACAGGAATTTCACATCTTTTTTCATGTTTTTATTACTACTACTGTTCTACTGTACATCTTAAATGGATTTCAGTGGTGGTGAAGTAACCCTGAGCTAATTAGAAATGATCTTACAGATGCTTCATACCAGGGTCATCGAATTAAAATAAGGATGAATGCTTCTTAACATACGTGCAATTGAGTCAGCTTAACTTTAGTGTTGTTACTCTTACCCAAACAGGAACAGGACTCTGCAGTGTTACAGTGTTACATCACATCTGTAGCTGTTGAAACAGCTGTGATATTTGTGAGTAGATGGAAGAGATTATCGTCTAATTTGGGTTTGGGGATTGATGACTTTGGTGATGATGTTGGCTTTTCTTAATTAGGTTGATCTTTTGTGTGACCAAAGTTGAGATTAGATTATTAATCATGCAGGTGCACTGCTACAATTAAGAGGCTTAAACTTTAGGAAAATGTTTTTGCTTCTGGTGGTGTGAGGCTTTGGTTGTCCAGGGTGACAACAAGGGCACAGTACTTTCAGCCTGGCTCGTAGCTGCAAAGCCTCTTCATATCCCCTTAAAAGGGATTATAGTTCAGAGGGTTTTTTTCTCCACCGATTTACCAAAGGGTTTACCAAGTGAAGTTCCCGCAAGGTTTTACCAGAGAGGGTGGGATTGTGTGAGTTTGATGGAAGCAGAAAATTAGATTACTCACTTTTACTTTGCACTGTTTCTGGTGACAAAGCCAGTCCCTGTGCTACAGCTGGTCACAGCATCTAAAGCTGTTACCTCCTCCAACCATTACTGAACCTGGGAATTACGTAGATGCACCATAAACACAAACATTTACTGAGCAAAGGAACAGAAGTGAGGGCACAGTTTACTCACAAAACATAAACATAAACTAGTTTTTATACGTGTATCTCAGATTTTTATTTGTATTTTGATGTTGTTTGCGTTCCCCTTCCACCAACCAATTCGGTGTCATAGAGCACCATTTTAAGCACAAGAGGCAGTGTTCTCCTTCCACATAATGCTGACACAATGCTGTAAACAAAGGGTAACCTGAGCATTGCCTTCTGGGAGCAGTGGTGTCCTGTTCTAAAGCAGCGACAGTGTATCTGCTATCCATTTAAAAGAGCAGCGTTTTGTCTTTGCTTTGCAGCAGGAAGACAAAAAAAAAAACAAAAAAACAAAACACAAAAACAGCGTTTATGAAGGGAGGCTTCTGGTCATGATATGAGATAAACTGAACATAGGTGACTTGATTTATGAGACAAACATTGATTATGACTGGAAGTGACCTTTCAAGTTAAATTAATAGACTCAAGTGAGTACACATCAGTCAATCTTTCTCCAGTTAAGAAGTTCCTAACTGGTTTGTGACTCTTTAAAAACATTATTTTAGTTCACTGTCATGATACAGTATAACAGATTTTCTTTTTCATACAAATTGATATCAGGTACCCAACTGAAACAAATCAGAAAAATGCACAACAAGACACATGCTGTACATGTTCTTGATGATGTCAGTTCAACTTGTTTCCTCAGTATTATCACAAATTGAAAGATAGTTCAGTTAAGTGTTGCAAAAAGACTGTGGTGAAAGTTCTGGAGTAACTATCTTTTTAACTATCTTTATTAGATCCCTGGGGTTTTAGACTCGTAGCAACAAGAACATCCAGTGCTGTGCTTTTTCAAGTGGAATAATGTCTCAGTGTTAGCTGTTGTCACTCAGCATTTAAGTTCTCTTAATAAGGCAAGGAAAGGCAGCTTTTTTTTTGTATAGCACATTTCATACCAAGGGACAAGTCAGTGTGCTTTACATAAAAACAAAAAATTTAACAGCAAGAGTTGAAAAATAAAAGCAAACATAAAACCCAAAATAGTAAAAATGAATTTTAAAAATACAGAGAAAAAAATAAATACAGTATCTTTAATTAAGTCAGTCCTAGACTCAGTTACAGTTTCTCACAATTAAGACTAAACTAAGGAATTTCTAACATACTTTTTATCTTATTTTCTGAGTTTATGGGCAGGCTTTCTGAAATACTAGACGACATGAATTCTTTTCCCACAACAGCCTCATTGTGATAATTACTAAGTTCATCAAAAGTTGCAACTTCTGAATGTTCAAAGGTTACATTATTTACAGAAGGTAGACAGGCAGGAGTCATGCGACCTGGCAACTATCATCCACTTCCTGGTTACCTACATGCAACCTGAGATGCTTCATATCAGCCTCTATTATGAGTGGATACATCTGCCACCTGAATATTTAACTCCGCTGCAGATCAAATTGCAGATTACTGGTGAATTATTAATCCCTATAGATTATCATGAATTAGTCTGGGACGTTTTTTGGCGTGAGGGAGGCACAAACACTTTCACAGGAGCGGGTATGTATGACTTATGGCTTTATGACCTGAGTGTTGTTCATTTTTATGAAATATGCTGAATAGGGAATAAATGTAAATGAGTATGTCGATGTGCTTGCCGACTGTTAGTGTGTTTTTAAGGTAAGACAAACAGTGACATCATTTGAGCTGGTAAAGTCTGGTTATGGTTGTACTTTTGTTGCACAGGAATAAACATAGAAACTGAAAGTTATTGTACATTTTAATATAATTTGCTGAAAGCAAGATGATCTGCACAGACCTTCATTTTCATTAGATGCAGGAAAATGTTGATGTTGTAGTGCAGGTGCTGCAGAGGAATATGAGCTGTCTGTTCAAAAGGTTGATGACGGTGCCTTTATGGCAGGTGACTGGTTGAGTGTTCTAAAGGACTGTGTTGATGCATAGCGGGTTAGACACATGTGACACAAAGTGGCAGTAATGAATTGCAAGTAAACAGGTTTGCATCTTGTTGATTAATAAGGCAAGTGTGATGCATTATTCACAGACTGTCTAAGATGGGCGATTAACTTCAGAACAATCATTGATGGATTATTAGACTCAAAACCAAACCAAACTCGCCAATTTCAGTCATCTAGTTTGTTTTAGCAATGATTATTTTAAATACATGATATGTGAAAATGCACGTACAAAAGGCTGTAATCCCACGCTTCTCGTTGAAGGTCACAGGGAAGGATATCAGTTAGATCCCTGCGCTGCATAGTGGTATATCTATCTAATATCTACCTTGATGCCATTGCTCAGCTTGCACGTACAACAGTTCATAAATCTGTCCTCGCGTGTGAGTTGCTACAGATCCGGAGGGTTAAGCATCACTCACACATTTTTCCCATCCATCTACTGATCTCCTCCAAAATGACTTCCCCCTCTTCTCACCCTCAGGGTCACGCAGCTTTCGTGATGCATAACACATTAACAATAACAAGTGGAGCAGTCTTGAGATTGTGCACAAAAACATTCCTCTCCATCATGTTTATCTGGAATATGTGTCACTTTCCAAAAATGGGATGCATGTATCCCAACATGGCAATATCATCTATTAATCCATCATGTTAGTTTAGTTACCGTCTCAGCTGTTTTGACACTTCATGTTTTGAATCATCGGTCATACATGTTGTATTTGATCACAGAAACATCGCTTGGAGGATGATTTATTAATAATATTTTTACGTCACTGTGACATAGGTTGAAGACTTGTAAGTAATTTTACAAAACGCTTAACAAAATAATAATTTCTCAAAACTGTTTGCGTTCAGGGGTGGGGTGTGGTGTCGCTTCACTGCTCATTCAGGACAGCACTTGTCAAGTTAATCTCTGCCCAATCCAATTGATCTTGAGGAGATTGCACTTCTTAGTGGGCAGTGACTGCGTCCCTGTGGAGAGGGCTAAGTCAGTGTCTCTGTGAAATGCCACTTGTTGCCTATCCTCTTGAGGAAGCAATTGCCGTTGCTACGGGTGCTGTTATATTATGATCACTAGAGACTCTTTAGCTGTAAATTTTCTCAGCACTGATGAGTCAGAAGAAAATAACACTTGCCATGTAAGTAGAACACTATCACTCCCCCTCCTTCAGCCATCTGCCTTGTTTTTGATTTGATTTCCTGCTTTAAATGTGTTAAGTGTCTCCCCTGCCAGATATCGTTGTTTTACTCTGCTGAATTGGAAAGCCTTTGGGAATAAATGTAGTACTCCGTGCAATACATAAACATTAGTCTGTACACAGTTTATACATTACCTGCTTCTCTGTGATGTCAGCTGGGAGACAATGTGTTTTTCTACCTTCCTGTAACATTTTAAAACTCCACCTGGTCTGTTGTGATGCTCAGCTGTTAACACACACGCAAAAAGAAATGACTATCAAAAAGAGATTAAACATGTTTTTAAGCAATGATTTGATTTTTTTCTTCATCTTTCATTTAAAAATATTTCATTTACCACAAATATTCATCTGAGATTGTGTTTATCATCCAGCAGGTCACTGTATGGACTATATCCCTACAAGTCCAGCATGATTGGTGTGGAGAACCTGGGAGATCCATCAGGTAACTGGGATATAGTGGAAACCATCGGTAAAGGAACGTATGGCAAAGTCTACCGAGTGACCAACAAGAAGGACGGAAGTCAAGCAGCAGTGAAAGTGCTGGACTCGATCAATGTAAGTCAGATAAAGTGTGTTCACTGTGGCCTGTGTACAGTAAGATGTCTGTTATATAAATCAATAGGGTCTTGATACAATAACTGTTGATGACCGATTTATTTGAAAAAGTAAACTGTAGCTGTGCCCAATAATGATGTCCAAAGTGTGAATAAATAACAACTAATTTGATTACGTTTTTATTACCTTAAGCTGTTTGAGAAGATAGTAACTGACTCTATGGTTGATGCAGAAGATATTAATTTGAAGTAGGTACTTAATGCAGTCCATCGAAGCA
>JANJYP010171630.1:0-10767 GCA_024605115.1 Rastrelliger brachysoma
CACAAACAAGGGATATATATACTATGGTACATATAGAGTACCACAAGTGCATTAGTCCTCTTGCTCTACTTATGTAAGCTGCGTTGGGTTTCTTTAATTAATCTTCAGTATCATTTCATCCTTTTTCATCGTCTTTACAATTCATTGTGGAGAAATGCATGAATTTTTCAATAACATCTTTACATCATAGAATGTAATATTCCAATCATTATTTTCATATATTTTAAGTAAAATTAGAATTGATAGTGGCACATTAATTATTATCTATATACCACAACCTCAATAGCAAATATATATGTGACAGGAAAGAAGAGCGAGAGAAATCGAAGATATGGCCATTAACCAAAGACAGAGAGGGACACTCCTTCTCCTGCATTCAAATGATGCTTAATCCAACACTATCAATACCCCTCTCGTCCCTCCTACTCCTCACCCCTAATCCTCATCCTTCTTTCTTCGTCTCTCTGTGCCATTTCACTGAGGAGACTACTATGCAGTTCCTTCCCTCATCTGTCTCCCTCATTCTTCTTCTCTATCTGTATTTATCTCATTTCTCTTTTCCATCTATATGGGCTCCTTTCCCCTATTTCACCAAGGACGTGGATATATCTCATCCTACCCAGCCATCTCTCTCTCTCTCTCTCTCTCTCTCTCTCTCTCTCTCCCTCTCTAAGAGATAACTGTGCACGCTCTTTCATCTTTCTTCTCCCTGAAGAGAAGACTGCCCAGCAGACACAGAGAAGCAGAGTCAGCATTTCAGTCCTCTATGATGTCACGGACCCCCCGACCCAACCCTCCACCTCCAAAACGCGCACACACACACACACACACACACACACACACACTACATCTTATACAACTGACGAAATAAGAAAAAAAGGAAACAACTCTGTTTGTGCTTTATGGTAATAATGTATGAGAGAAACACTCACCAAAATGTGCCTTACAAGAAGTGAGGAATAGCAGCAAGCCACATCTCCACTGGTAAACACTGGCGCACTGCTGCGCTCTTGAGACAGAGAACACAAAAATATTCTGGAGTTGGTGTAGAAAGTCTGACTACTTGTCTCTGGTATTGGGAGGATTTTAATTTTAATGACAAGTTATGAGGGGTGAACATGGAGACAGACAGCGCGATAGAGGGGAATATCAGCACAGGTAAAACGATCTCAGGAGTGAGAGTAAAGAAAGAAGGCGATATGGGAACAGAAAGAGAGAGAGAAAGATACGATAGTTACAGTGAGGGGAGGGAGAAGGAGCGATACAGGAGGAGGGGAGGTTGAATGTGTTAATACACAGGAACACTGCATCAAACCAATGCACTGCTCTGAGGCTGGCTGAGCAGCTGAGAGGAGTGCGTCAGCAGTACATTCACGTTCCCACTGAAGGACAAAGGGAGGGGGCAGAGCATCTTAGCTGCCTGCAACACCGACAAACATTGGAGGGGGGAATAGAGAAAAGAGAGAGATTGAAGAATAAATAAGAAGAGATGTGGATTAGAATGCTGCTCCTACTGCTTTTGTGACGGTGGGCTGCCTGTTTGAGTGCTCGCGTGCCTCCTCCTCTCCATCTATCTCTCTCTCTCATACTCTCTCCTTTGCACACTCTATCTTTCCCCTGCTCTTGATCTGTCTGTGGTTTTCGCTCTCCTTCTCCCTCTCTCTCTCTCTCTCTCTCTCTCTCTCTCTCTCTCTCTCTCTCTCTCTCTCTCTCTCTCTCTCTCTCTCTCTCTCCTTCTCTCTCTCTGTTTTACTCTGTCTACTGCAGTAGTCCACCAGCCAGCCGCAAGTCTGACAGCCACACACATGGCTAACTGCCACAACTTACTACCTCAGCCCTGGAGAAAAACTAACAAATAAGCAAGCAGAAGAACACTGCAAGAGACAGCCCAGGGGACAAACAGCGAGCGGACAGAAGAATCCTCAAAGCTTTTTCTGTTTATGGATACAGATACGGAGCCTACATCCTCCCAGCATCATTCTCTCTCTTTTCTCTCATTGGAAAAGAGGACAAGAGTACTTTCTCTCTTCCGACAGCCTTTTGCGAAGCTCCAGCAGCGCAGCGCATCCCCTTCTCCACCCCCCACCCAGCGCCACCATCTCTCCCACCACCCCCAACCCCCCTCCCCCCAGGAGGAATAGATGGATTACTGCTAACTGTGCACACGGCAGCCTGCAGCTGCTCTGACCAGGGCCAGCCCAACATTGGGAGGAAGCAAGAGGAACACAGAGGAGGAGAGGAGAGGGGGATGATTGTGCCAGGAGTTCTTTAGCCTTTTTCTGTCTCTCAGTCTCTGTCACAACAGGGCTAATCACCGACCGACTAGCCCTTGGCAAAGTCACAGTGAGGGAGGTCTCTCTACCAAACAGGCGACCAGCGGATGAGCCAACACATGTATCAGCAGCAGAGAGAACTGGGGATTTTTATTTATTTCAGTCGGTCTCTACTCTACTCATCTGTCATTTTTAAGTGCTCTATGGATCATTGTGATTTATCCACAGTGGAGTTGCATTTTGGAGCCTGCGGCCTGGCAGGGGGGCAGTTAGTAGGGGCAGAATGGATCCAGGCACCTGCCAAGCCTTCCTGGCCTTACCTCTGCCTGTGAGTGTTTTCCATGCCGCTCTCAGTCTTTAATACCAGGAGCCATTTTGTACCTTTGGCTAATAGAGGGCCACCTCACTTTTTCAGAAAGGGAAAACAAGAGAACATCTATGTCATGTATTTCCATGGAAGGGAATTATAAATGAATGTGATGCATGACAGTTGCTTTTAACATTTGCAAAGAGGCAAAAAGGACCACTTTCAAACTAATGAGGTACGTCACTGATACTGTTATTCATTTTTTAACATTGCTTTTTTCCTGCTATTTCTCTTGCATTAATCTCACTGTCTCTCATCACCCTCCCTTTCTCCTTCTGTCACATCTATTTTGATGTAGCATCCCCCTGCACTGTCGATGGAACTTGGGAGCCTTGAGTTGCTCCAGCCAGGCTAGGGTGGTCTGTCCTCTGGTGTGTGCCGTCTCCCCCCACCATGCTGAATAATGAGCCCTCCACACCATGAGTCCTTTGGGCCAGGTTAGTGTGCAGCCTACCTGGAACGCAGCCCTGCTCGCCGTGCTCTCCCTCATGGTGCCTGCTCTCAGTATGTGCCAGTCCACAGGCCCAGCGATGGGCTCGGCTAACCCACAGAACTGTCCAGGTGTGTGCTCTTGTACTAACCAGCTCAGCAAGGTGGTGTGTACCCGCCGAGGCCTGGTTAGGGTTCCTCCTAACATCCCACCCAACACCAGGTACCTCAACCTGATGGAAAACAGTATAGAGACCATACAGGCAGATACCTTCAGGCACCTGCATCACCTGGAGGTACTGCAGTTGGGCAGAAATGCCATCAGGCAGATTGAAGTGGGGGCTTTCAATGGCTTGACCAGCCTCAACACCCTGGAGCTGTTTGACAACAGACTGACGGTCATACCTAGTGGAGCTTTTGAGTACCTGTCGAAGTTGAGAGAGCTGTGGCTTAGAAACAATCCCATTGAGAGCATCCCCTCTTATGCCTTCAACCGTGTCCCCTCCCTCATGAGACTGGACCTGGGAGAACTGAGAAAGTTGGAGTACATTTCTGATGGAGCTTTTGAGGGCCTTCAAAATCTCAAGTACCTCAACTTGGGGATGTGCAACCTTAGGGAGTTTCCTAATCTTTCACCACTAGTGGGATTGGAGGAGCTCGAAATATCGGAGAATGTTTTCCCTGAACTGAAGCCCGGAGCCTTCCATGGGCTCAAGAATCTACGTAAACTGTGGATTATGAACTCTGCCATCACCACTATTGAGAGGAATGCATTTGATGATATTACAGCATTGGTGGAGCTGAATTTAGCCCATAATAACCTGTCATCCCTCCCCCATAATCTCTTCACCCCTCTACAGTACTTGGTAGAGCTACACCTGCACCACAACCCTTGGCGATGTGACTGTGATGTAGTGTGGCTCTCCTGGTGGCTCAGAGAATACATTCCCACAAATTCCACCTGCTGTGGACGCTGCCACACCCCAGCCTACATGAGAGGACGATACCTGGTGGAAGTAGATCAGACCACCTTTCAGTGTTCAGCACCATTCATAGTTGATGCTCCTAGAGATCTAAACATCTCAGCAGCAAGGGTTGCAGAACTGAAATGTCGCACAGCTGCCATGAGCTCAGTTCGATGGCTTCTTCCCAATGGGACTGTACTGACCCATGGCTCGGCTCACCCACGGATATCTGTCCTTAATGATGGAACACTCAACTTCTCCAATGTTCTCCCATCAGACACAGGGGTGTACACCTGCATGGTTAGCAATATGGCAGGAAACTCCAATGCCTCTGCCTACCTAAACGTCAGCAATGCTGAACTCAACACGTCCAATCTGTCCTATTTTACCACTGTAACAGTGGAGGTTTTAGAGCCCACAGTGGAAGAGACCCCTAAACCTAAGCCAACTGTCCCTGCCTCGCCCTCTGTCTTTCAGCCCGTTTTCATCTCCACACCTACTGTACTGTTCCAAAATACTCAGACTCCAAGGCAGATATCAATACCCACTGCTAAAGTCCCTACAGGGCCAGCTGCCAGCCTGGATGAGGTGATGAAAACCACAAAAATCATCATTGGCTGTTTTGTTGCTGTTACCTTGCTGGCAGCAGCCATGTTGGTAGCATTTTATAAGCTGCGTAAGCGGCATCAACAGAGGAGCACAGTGGCAGCAGCCAGGACCATAGAAATCATTCAGATGGAAGAGGAAGTTCCCTCAGTTCCTCCACCCACCTCCGGATCTAGTGGCTCTGATGACACAGGGTTGGTACTGCCTACGTTAGTGGAACACAACAGTAACACCTTTAAGCCTGGTTATGTGTCGTCCTCCTCCTCATCCCGCCAAGGGGGCTACGGAGCCCACTGGACCCAGAACAACTCTCTTCATCGCTCAGTCAGACAGCACCACAGCCACATCAGCACCATTGCTGATCCCTACGTCATTAAAACTACTCATGGCAAGGAAAAGGTTCAAGAGACCCAAATCTGAGTAACGCTTCTTGTGGATCTATCTCTGACTCTGCCCCAACCACTCCTCTCCACCTATCTGCTCACCAGTCCATGCAATAGAATGCACAAAGAGCAAAACGGTAACTTTATTTTGTACAGAAGTGCAAAGCAGAGACATTTTTGTTTCTTGTACATGCCTATACATAAATATATAAATATGAAAAAATACAAATATATATAAATGAAACTACCAGGAAGTGGTGAGACATGCAGATTATATTAGAAAAGAAAGTAATTTGAAACTATTTTCTAATAACTGGTGACTTCTATATAAAAAAGGCAAAGATACTGAATTGCTTTTGTGATCGATAATAGAAGGTGGCACTGTCTTCTGTAGGGAGAGAGGCATTTAGTTTGTTTTTTGACCATATTTAGGATGCAGTAAAAAAAAAAGTCTTTATACAGGCACCAGTTTCTAAGTACAGCCCCAGATTTAAGCTCCAATTTTTACTGTGCCAGATATTATATGCAATAAAATGGTATTTCCAGAATAAGGAACTTAAAAAGACACACAGGCAAAATCTAGATAGATAGAAACATTTGTCAAAAGATAGCAGTGTAATGGCACAGATTGAATGTGCTGTTCAGTAGCTATCAGCCAAATGCTTTTGGACTGCAGTGAATTTCTGCAGCTTAGGTTTAACCCTTTGTTTGCTGGAGCTAAACTGCATTTTTTGACAGTACCAGTGCTTCTTAGTTGTAGCGTATCTTAACATGTTTATTAAGTGTGCACATGATTCCCCACTGGTTTAACTGGCAAAGATGAAGTGCAGACGATTAACAGTTGCTGCAAATACTTTGTTCTGTTATTGGTTGCATTTTGTATTATTTCTTTTCCCTTAGGTTTTGACATGCTTCTTAATGGCTTGTGTAGTGTTTAGGGCTAATTTAGTAATGCTTTACAGCAGTTGCCTGACTTGTCTCTGCAAGGGCTCATTCCGATGCTAATTTTTCAAAGGAACAGACATGGTGCAGTGATACAGGGCTTTGCTGACCGTTCTGCTTTTGGAGGAAAAAAAAGAGGATTGAAGTGAAATTAAATGAATGTCTGATACTGGGGCTTTTCCATGGACTAAATTGAAACATGACTTTGTTTTTCCTTTTTCTTTTAACAGTTTATTTTAAGCAACACTATTTTTATGGAGAGACAAAGGAGGCTATGAAAAATAAAAACCTTTGGTTTGTATTTCTCTAATCAGAAACACTTTCATCTGATGTTTTTTCTTCTCTCTGAATATATTTCCATTTGTGTGTAAGTTGTTTAATCGTAAAGGCTGGAGGCAGTATTGTAAATCGTATCCTACCCCAAACCCCCCATCTTACGGTCCTATGCATTTACTTAGTGTCTGCATGAATGGGTCTTTAAGTAACTGGTGTACAATGCTGCATTATACCCCACAGTGGGGCTCTATGCAGGTCAGATAGGCTGTTGGTCTTTGATGCCTCAGCTTAGTTCTTAACATTGATTTCTCAGTGACTGTGAAAGGGAAAAATACATGTATCCCACAGTTCTACAGTTTGTGGGTTTCTTTTCCTTACATGCTCATCTACAGATTCTGGTTCTAATCCGAATCTGATATTCATTAAGTGCTATATATGTATGTGTGTGTGTGTGTGTGTATATATATATATATATATATATATATATATATTAGTGTTTTAATAAGAAAATGTTCTGAGAGGTTTATGATGATATGAGGTACAACACAAGCTCACTTCATCAAAGCAAATACTTCTACAATGCAATTTAAATATATCACATGTATATCTTGTATATCATAATAATTGGAAAGGAGACTTATTTTTATTATTGATTTTCTGTAGACGCCATATATGCATTTTCTAAAGAATTCAAATGATGACATCAGGTCGTTAAAAGGATAGCTACCACAAATAAGCGAGTATGTGGTGGTGACTGAAAATCCTTACCTATGACCTTCTACTTTTGCCCTTTATACAATATGACCAATCGTCCTTATGTTGGAGAGATTTTGACAAAATGCTGTTCAAACCCTGCAGGTAACTGGTTGTTTAAAAATGTTTATATTATAATACAAAAGTGATCCTGCTGAGACTATTTGCAGATAAAGATGAAATTATGGTATGACCACTGCGATAATGACTGAGCATGGTGNCAATACAAAAGTGATCCTGCTGAGACTATTTGCAGATAAAGAGGAAATTATGGTATGACCACTGCGATAATGACTGAGCATGGTGAGTTGATGGGAACAGCAAGAATTCATTCAAAACTTCCAGCCTAGACTTCCTATACCATTCACAGAGGGTTAATAATAGCATTATGTTACTGAATTTTAATGCAGATTTTTCTAACATTCACTATAAGATGACTGCATTACAATTAGTACCCTTCTAGTGCAGTAGAACAAAACATGGACAGCAATTATGTAACAGTCTGGAATACAGGTTGAGTGGGAGTCAGTTTTCTCATGAGTTTGTTTTAATTCTGTTTAAATAGGATGTATTGTACATATTAGGAAATATCAGAACACTTGTGTGGCCTGTCAGAAATCTAACACATTGCAGGCATCAGTGCCATTTTGGAGATTTTTTCTTAGCTCTAAATTGAGGAGTAGAAAGGTCCAAGTGTTTTATGCCAGCACACCCAGGAGTATAGGTGGCCCTCAGCAAGCAGTTGGAAGTCATATGACTACATCAAGTGTTTCTCCATTTTCTTCAGGAAAATATGAGTGTAATACCCTACTGAATATTCAGTCACCACCAGGATATGATGGCTGCTCTTTGATTTGACAAAACAGAGTGTTCTTGGTTGTTACAGTATATGTGGGTTGAAAAAGAGCAGACTCTTATTATTTCCCTTGCACTGCATGGCTCTGGCCATGCTAGCAGCTTCATATGAGGCTCTCGGCTGTTGGTAAAACCTTTAATGTGCCTGATAACCAGCAACATACAGGAACTGACAACTTCCTTTATTCTTTTTTTTTCTCTCCCTCTTTCTCCACTTCAGTTTTAACAACAAAACAGAAGGCAAGTCCACAATTAATATTATGCTGTCAACAAAGTTTGGTGCACTAGTGTGGAGGGTGTGGAAGCTGAGGACTGCAAAGGAATGGCCATTGTGTTAACCACTGAAAACAAATACCCAGACAATAGTCTTTGCCTGTCAACATCAGTAGGGTTAATATGAATCTTTCCTCTGGGGTGGCTGCGTTACTTATCTCCAGGAGCTGAGTCAGTCATATGCTTTGAATTTGGCTGTATGTTGCCTTGTTGAAAATAATGTGAAAATGTCTTGTCATAACTGCTGTTATCTCCCTTTCACTCCCCTTTATCACTCACTAATTGACTTAAAATCATTGACTAAAACTCCCTCAATGCAGCATGGACAGGTTGTGTTTTTAAGGCAGCCCGCCCCCCCTTTTCTTTTTCCTGTTATCTGTTTGGCACGACAACTGTCATAGATTTGCATAGTCTTCTGTAGCATGCTCACTAATGCCCACCTGTTTTTTCTCCCATCTATTGATTTTAAGCCAATGGATAACTGATAAAGCTTCAGCCAAAGACGTAATGGATCTTTTTGAAGTCAGCAGTGTGTCAGGGGCTTATGCTATTCATATTGGCAGAGGATAGAAGAGGTGAAAAGAATGGCTAAGCTGCCACCATATAATTTGTCTCACTCCAGTTTGATAGGATCTGCAGAAAGACAACAGGAAAAGGGCTGGGTTCAGCCTCTATGACCAGCATTCTATGAGGTTAAGGGTTTGTTGGGAACAAATCCTTGAGCCTCAAGATCCATATCTGTTAATGAAGTCTCCACTAGCAAGTGTCGGTCAGGTGGCAGGCCACAGCAATCCTGTCACAGTTTTCCTACTGAGTGATGCCTTTTTGTGCCCACAAAGGGATTGTAAGAAATGATCCATGGTCCTCTTAGAAGTGAGAAATAGCCCAGACTCAATTCTCATCCCTCTCTCAACGCTTGATTAGTCAGCCTGCACCTGACTGCACTCTTTTACCATATCCCTATACCTAGGCCCGAGTCTACACTCTCAATCTTAATTGTCTACCTACTCTATGTCTTAGCTTCTTAAAAAGATAAGTGCATTTTTGCATAATAAGGATATGATGACCTCATAATTTTTGCTCATCTAAAAATATAGCCCTGCTATAATTATAATGAATATATTTGCTTTATAAGAACAATGGTATGTGAACACACTGAAAAAGACAGATTTAAAAACATTAATCAGCTTGAATCAAAGCCTCAAGATAATTTGTGTGGTGCGTGTTCTTCAATTAGACTGGTCTCTTTTTGGGTCAAGGTAAACAAAACAACAAAAACAGGAGATTAATGGGAGGAAGAAGGTAACTGCTATTCTCAGACATTTTTCCTTGATGCAACACTTCCTTAACATAATTAGCTAAGAAAATGTTGTATGCATACTAATTTATAAAGCAAACAAATGTCATATGACTATACAGCAAAGCTGTTCTTTGAGTCATTCAAATATGGGAGGAGGAATATAATTTTATATTTTGTGAAGGATGTCTAGATGGGGCTTTGTCAGTTTATAATTTATCACCATAGATGTGTGCACCATGTAAGTGACCTCAAACAAATGATGATATCAGAATATTATACTTCTGACAGTGTAAACAAATCGTGGCTGATACCTAGTTTCTGTCACACACATCAGAAAGGTATAACACAACCTCACCTTAATGAGGATGGACATTCACTCACCTCTGCCCTGATTCATAGCAGGTTAAAAGGTAAATATGCAAAGGCAAGCCCTCTCGCATATCTAACTGTGTGTATATGAATGCACATTTAACATATTACAGTAACATAAAACATGTAAAATGCTTTATCCTACTGGTCTGGTGGAATGTGCCAGTGCAATTATCCTGTCTTGATGCAGACACTGTGTCTATATATGCCAGTGTCATTGTAATGTAGGCTAGAGCGCTCTCTTTGGACTAGTTCAGCTGGGGAAGGTGTGGCAGCTGGAGGTTGTTCCTGGAGGTCTCTTTTTCAGTCAGTCAATCAGTCTCTCATCATTTCATGTGTGTGAGTATGCATCCTCCACAGAAGTGACAACCACTGTTGTGTTATTTTAACCTCTCCCACTCACTGCTGGGGAGGTTAAAGCAGAACACATGCATGAACACATGCTGAGAGGTAAACAAAAGCAACAACAAAATGGAAGAAATGCTGCTTACAGAAACATGAATGCACAATCAAGGACATGCCACTGTGAACGTTCTGCATTCTGTTTTTTTTTTAAGGCAGACAATAAGCTATGTAACTTTAGGTAAAAGGGTATGCACTTGTTCATTTACGAAGATATCCCTGTACAAGGGGTTCAAATAAGAACAGGAACACCTTTGCAGTGTAGTGCAATGCCCTGTAATAAATGAAACTTTGTGAGATCTCAAGACCCTGAAACCTATTTTCAGTGTGTTGTCCGTGAGCAGGCAGGGCTGTGTTGTAAATGCTGATATATTTCCATTGGCCAATGTAGGAATTAGAATCACCACCTGATTCAACCTAGTTATTGTATAGTACAATACATTCATCTAAATTCAGAATATGTACATTTATGCACTGTATAGTACCCTCAATAACTCCACAATAACAGAGTACTGTCCATGCATGTGTATTACATCGTGCCAACAAAAATTTAGTGGTTTTGTGAGACTCCACA
>JANJYP010171671.1:0-18017 GCA_024605115.1 Rastrelliger brachysoma
TTTTGAGGCTAATATTGTACTCACTTTTCAAGAACTTGAAATCTAGCACAATCATCAGATTAAATTCTTCATTTATTCATTACTTTGTGACCAAATGCCCACTAAACTCATTTCAGATGAGCATTAAACTTTGTCATGTGGAATTGTCACTGGAGTGTTTTAGGATGTTGATGTTGTTTTCATTTAGCCACTGTACTACTGTCAATACAGACTCACGGAGCTACTATTATGGCTGAATACTCTTCAACAGATTAAAGGCTTGTTAAAATGTTGATACTTAAGTTTGGTTGTTTAAGGAGACATATCATAAACATATATCACATGTGTCTGGAATGCCAAGAAATTTAAGTTTATGGAACAGTAGTTATCCCCTATATGGCGAAGATAATGGCTCTGTCAGCAGTAAAGCTTTTATCTGTAAGGTGAAGCACATAAGTTTATTGGCCATGAAGTTATAAAATACATGAGATGTGATAAAGCAAAAGATATGGAAAAAAAGAGAGGATTCACTGAGTTGAATGAACGTCTTCCTTCTGTATCCTGCAGGTGGATTCTAAGTTCCTGGTGGGTTTGGGTGGGATCCTGGTGGTTGGTTGTTCTGTGCTGGCCTCCATGGGCTTCTACTCCTGGGTCGGCATCCCCTCCTCGCTTGTTATTCTGCAGGTCGTGCCCTTCTTGGTGCTCGCTGTCGGTGCTGACAACATCTTCATCTTTGTTCTGGAGTACCAGGTGTTAATTTGTGTGCAAAACAAACATACAATATGACAATAATACAATATGAATATGTTTTTCTACAATGTGTGTATCATTTTTTTCTCAATGTTGGCATGCTGTTCCTTTCTTATAGAGAGATGAACGGAGATCTGGAGAGAAGAGAGAAGAACAGATTGGACGCGTCCTTGGAAATGTAGCTCCCAGTATGCTCCTGTGCAGTCTCTCAGAATCTATCTGCTTCTTTCTAGGTAATATGTGTGTCATATGAGTTTTTGAAAAGAAACCACATGAACAAAGTGCCATATCTATCTGAGCAATGCACATACAGTATGACCCCAACATGTAACCCTAACTGTGTCTCTGTTGTGCTACCCAAGGGGCCCTGACCACCATGCCAGCTGTGAGGTCCTTTGCGCTGTATGCTGCTCTGGCTGTGCTCATGGACTTCATCCTCCAGATGACAGCCTTTGTGGCGCTGCTGTCCCTGGACGCTCGGCGGCAAGACAAGAACCGCTGTGAACTGCTCTGTTGTGTAAAAGTGTCTACCCAGCGCCCGAACAAGCCCAATGAGGGCTTCCTGTTGCCTCTCATGAGGAAATACTATGCCCCTGTTCTGCTCAACTATTACATGAGGATCATAGTGGTAAAGCCCTTCAGATTTGACATGAGATGGTTCTTTTCTCAACCAGTGACCTCTTGTGTTCTAATCATGTCATGAAAGTTAAATTAATGCGCCATTATTTCAATTATATGTTGAATACACTCTCCCATGTGTTCTCTCCAGATGCTGGTTTTCATCTTCATGTTCTCTGGTTCCTTATATCTCATGTTCAATGTGACTGTGGGTCTGGATCAGGAGCTAGCTATGCCAAAGGTGAGTTAAGAACTGCTTTCTTCAAATGGCTGATGAACTTACCTGAGCAATATATTCACGTTCATCATTCTATGTAACCTCACACATCTTCTCTTCTTTTTTGTCCAGGGGTCTTACATGTTGAATTATTTCCAGTACCTGTACAAATACTTTGAAGTTGGAGTCCCTGTTTACTTTGTAACAAGAAAGGGCTTCAACTTCTCTAGCGTGGCAGGCATGAATGCAGTCTGCGCCAGTGTGGGCTGCGATCCATTCTCCCTAACCCAGAAGATCCAGTATGCCACTGAACACCCTCATCTGTGAGTTAGACTGAATGAGAGAAAATGAAGGCTTTAACGCAAGTTGTGCACTGCTGCTACTCAGTGAAATGCAGTATCAACAGTGTCCTTCACATCATCATTATTTCCCTCTAACAGATCCTTGAACCTGCTGATAACATAGTAGCAACCTATACATACTAGCCAATCTGATAAGTTAATGATAAACTCAGTTAAACAGTTTTGAGCTGATAAAGGCTGCCTCTAACTGATCATGCCAGACATGGAGAAATATCCTTCACTAGTACAGTTTGCATGTAAAAATGGAAACATGAATGTAGATAAGACTAATTGATAAGTATAATGTAACTTCTTTTGCATGTTAAGTAAAGTATGGCGTATATCCTTTCAAAGCAAACATAATTTATGGTGCTTTCAGTAGAAGGGTAATATTACTCTGCAATATTTAATATCAGCTATGGATTAGAGTTTCCTGGAGATAAAGAGCTAACTTATCACAGATATTATCAGTTGCTTACTGATGAACAGCAGTGCTGTACATGGAGGGTGATAACATTTTACATGAATATCACATAAAAGAGAAATATTTTAGATAAAAAAATACTTAAATAATGTGAATATTGCAGTAAAAAGTTCAATAGTTTGACATTAATGAGAAATATGCTTTTCTTAAAGGAAAACTTTGAGATGATACTGCTTTTATGTCTAACGTGAACTTACAGCCACAAACCAGTTAGCAAAATATATAATGTATGTTAGTAAGCTTTGGATTGCTGGAAAGTTGATTTTGTTACCTTTGGACAGAGCCAGGCTAGCTTTGTAATCACCAGTCTAATAAAGTCCTAAACAAATACACTATTTACCTCCTTTGACCCAGAAATTGGCATCCTCAGTCAAAATAAATGAGCTTTCCGTCATAGACTGAAAATACTGAGAAACAGATTTGTTGATATGTTTCCTATTTCTTTTCATAGGATTTACTGACAATAAGACAACATGGACATTTGTATTTCTGCGTTGCTTTAACTTATTGATCATGTGATCTGTAGATCCTACATGGCTATTCCTGCTAACTCTTGGGTGGATGATTTCATTGACTGGCTGAACCCTACATCCACTTGTTGTCGTCTGTATACCTCCGGTCCAAATGCTGGGGATTTCTGTGCTTCACACGAAAGTAAGAATCAGTGCTGAGAAAACAGCACAGTAACACACATTTTCAACTGCAAATGTTGTTTTATGAGAAATTACCCCTTTATTAACACCTATTCTGCTCTCATGTCTTAATAGGTTTTTTAAACTGTTTCAAGTCGTGTATGAACAGACCTCCAGATGGTGTCCTCAGACCTAGTGTAGCCGAATTCAACCGCTTCCTCCCTGATTTCCTGGGTAACAGACCTGACCTGAAGTGTCCCAAAGGGTGTGTATCAAGGCTGTCTTTGTAGACGCATACACACAAAAACATCACATGATCAAGACATTATTCTCACTGTTTGTTGTTTCTTTCAACAGTGGCCTAGGAGCCTATGACACAGCTGTAGTGATAGGTGATGACGGAGAAATTATAGGTAAGACATTTATAAAGTCATCTCAGAGTCAAATATGTGTTGGTTTTTTTTAACAAAATGTGAAGTATCTGAATCTGTCACCTTATGCTCACAGCTTCTCGGTTCATGGCTTACCACACGCCTCTGACCAACTCTCAGGAGTTCACTGCTGCATTGCTGAGGGCCAGAGAGCTGGCAGAGAACATCACCTTAGGCATGAGGGAAATACCTGGTACCTCACCAGACTTTGAAGTCTTTCCCTACACGTATGTGCTTTTGTTCCTTTAACTTCTTTGTGTCATCTTCACATCTCTAAAAAAAATGTTTTAGCTTTACCGTGTGAAGGGGCAGCCTCTTTTGATTGCTAATCCATGTCATTCTTTTGTTTTTGTCCTTCCAGGGTGACTTATGTATTTTATGAGCAGTACCTGTCCATTGTATCAGAGGGACTCTTCAACATCTCCCTGTGTCTGGTGCCGACTTTTGTGGTGTGCTGTCTGCTGCTGGGTTTGGACCTGCGCTCTGGCTTTCTCAACCTCATTACCATAATCATGATTGTCGTGGATACTGTTGGTGTCATGACTCTCTGGGGCATTGACTACAATGCAGTAGCCCTTATCAACCTGGTCACGGTAAGAGTGCGCCTGTGGTAGGGATGCTGTCCTTCTTAAAGCTCAGTAAATAATTCAGGTGATGGTGATGTCATAGTTATGTGATCATGATTATCTTAGACTTAAAGACTCAATTTGTTTTTGCAGGCGGTGGGCATCTCTGTGGAGTTTGTGTCCCACTTGACAAGATCCTTTGCACTTAGCACTAAACCCACACATGTGGAAAGAGCAAAGGAGGCCACAGCAAACATGGGCAGTGCTGTAAGTAAACCATAAGGCAATCTGGAGCAGACGTTTGAATCAAAGACATTTAAAGCAACTGTACAAGCAATCACTTGACCCCACACAGCAACAGCTGACTGAGTGTGTTAACTTTTGTTTTCTGAAGGTGTTTGCCGGTGTTGCAATGACCAACCTGCCTGGCATCCTTGTGCTGGCGTTTGCCAAAGCACAACTTATCCAGATGTTCTTCTTCCGCTTAAACCTGGTTATTACACTCTTGGGGATGGCTCACGGACTCATATTCCTCCCTGTGCTACTCAGCTACTTTGGTGTGTACTTTGATTTCCACATGTTTTTGTGTGTTACAGAAGACAAAGAATGAAACAATAGATTTTTTCCTGATCTTCATGATTTTCGCCTTTTTTTCTCAGGTCCTGGTGTGAATAAGGCAGTGCTGCTGCAGCTCCAGCAAGCCAGAGTAAAGGCTGCTCAGGAGCTGGAGATGAGAACCAACATGAGACATATATACGATAACCTAAGCTACGATGACAGTGAGACAAAAGAGGAACCAGATTCAAACACCATAAATTGCCCTGCAGATGACAGAAGACCATCAAAAACAAATGAAAAGATGGAAAGGAGAAAGGAGATGCAGGGACCAGAGGTGAAAATTGACAGTTTCTGAGCACTACCAACTAGACAAAGTGAACTGCTTTCAAACTCTGCAAATGAAATACCTCTCTAACTGAACGAGGATGGAAAAGACAAAGACAGAGATGGCAAATGAGCTGTCGTGTATTTGGCCCCACATGGAAATCAGTAACTTAACTATGTACCTCAATCAGAAATGGAGCAGAATACACACAATACGTGCAATATTTCTGAGCAATGCAAGAGTGGACTATTACAATGAGAGTCAATCTTCCTGTCACAACACACAGTTATAGATGTAGATGAGCTCTTTATGAGGTCTGCAGCATGGCGTGATTACTTTTGTTGTTCGATTGTGGAATTATTTGACTGGACAGGAAGTAGACAAATGCTGTGGAATTAGTATTTTGGGGTTTTTTTATTGAATGTTATAATTTTGTATGTATGAGTACTTCATATTAGCGGATGATATAAAGGGACACACACTCCATTTCATATTATAGTTTCTTCAATTGTAATGTGATGTCATTGTTGCAAAAATGTGCAATCGCTGAAAAAATATGTTAAATGTGTTTATATATTTAAATTATTTAGCATTATAGTTTTTCATAAAAATGTTTCCTTGCAAATTAAAAAGGTAATCATGATATGTGTTTTGTTTTGTCCTCTTTGATTGATAAATATTGTGCCACACACCATATTTTATCATAGAGGAACTCAAATTGATGATGCCAGGTTGGTCTTGTTAGGATCACACAAAAAGTATACCTATATGAAGAGGGTATAGCTACAATAGTAATTCATCTACAAGATACCTGTATGGGTAAATTTAAAATGACATTACAACTTAAAAAATGAAAAAGTCCAATATCTTTGGGTATTTCAAATTTTGTTTTTATTAACAATGCATCCCTTTGATAGGATTGTATGTTTCTTTAGGTCATCGATGCCCCCAAAACATACTGTACACATTATACAAGGGAAACCACGATTCAGGCNTATAATACAGTCTTGAGGAAAAAATATAAATAACTTTTTTCTTCTCTGGTTGAGCTCACTCTATGGTACAGACATATAATAAATAGATCGGATCTGACATCACTCAGCTGATCTATGAATCATCTCTCTATGAGTCCATTTGTGTAGCAGCATTATAGCAAAAACAAGCCAATGGAAACAGAGATCCCCCGTTTCCCTGGAAACCTTTTACAAATCCTTTAGTCATCGCACTCCCCCACCATCATCATCCTCCTCCTCCTCCTCTTCCTCCCCCTCCTCCCCTTCCCCATCTCAGCCAATGACAGACAGTGATATTGCATTGTGGAAACAGATTCAGGGGTAATTATATTCCTACAATGTAATGGCAGCATGTAATGGCGACCTATCTTCAAAAAAGTTTTACAAGCGAGAAAACACGTTAAGGTGACAAACAAGGTTACAGCTTCGCCATGCTTGTTGCACATGCAGTGGAAGTGAAGCACAGAGGTAAGCAGGCGTAGAGTTCGGGGAGCCGCTGAGCTTATGTGGGGGTTTTTTTTTTTTCTAAGAAATGCCAGAGTCTGGTACTAAATCTGTAACGACTTTAGATAACTTATACAACAGAGCACCTTGACAAAGACTTAAAAGGTCCTAAGTAGGTAAAGGATGGCGTAAACTAGCATAAAATTACATGCTATTCTCCTTATGTACGGTGTCAGGGATGACATACAACCCCTGGCAAAAATTATGGAATCACCAGTCTTCATCTTCCAGGATGTTCATTCAGTTGTTTAATTTTATAGAAAAAAGGCAGATCATAGACATGACACAAAACTGAAGTAATTTCAAATGGCAACTTTCTATGGTGGAAGTTGTTTTTCATGATTCCATATTTTTTTCCTCAGAATTGAGTGATTCCATATTTTTTTTCCCTCTGCTTAGTCTAAAAAAAGTAACTGTTACTGAGTACCACTTTTTTTTTTATTTCTTATAGTGTTTCTTAAATCCAGAAAGTTGCCATTTGAATTTACTTAAGTTTTGTGTCATGTCTGTAATCTGCCTTTTTTCTACAAAATTAAACAACTGAATGAACATCCTCCAAGACTGGTGATTCAATCATTTTTGCCAGGGGTTGTATATAGTGCTTAGGAAAGTACAATACGAGTGATGTTTGATTGTCTGAGATACAAGAAATAGAAAAGTAATTGGCTGTCTTGTGTTGACAAGAGGCTACAGGTTGTAGGAAGTGATGAGGCAAAGAGAAGCAAAAAAGCAAATTATCTGGCTAGAGCAGATCACAGGTCAGGTTTGGGATGTGAAGCAGGAAGGTTCCACATAATAATAATAAAAAAAAAAAGGAAAGAAAAAAAAGCCCAGCAGGACCCTCTTTAGTGTTTTGTTTCATACGGGGGAAAAAGAACAAGGGCTCAGAGGAATCACTGGGTAGACACAACAACATGCCTTATTCATGTCATTACAGAAAAACACCACCTCTGGAAAGAGAGAAAATGTGGATAGGTTTTTTTTTGTTTTTTTTAAACACAGCGTGAGTCTTTGTCTTAATGATCCAGCTTGTCCTTAAACGTTATGTCGATGTATCATTATTATTATCATCGTTATTATTATCATTATTATTATTATTACTACTGAGTGTTGCTCATGATTGCCACCCCATCTGAAAACAGTATTTGGTTAAACTGCTCCCCCGTTTTCCTGTTAAAAAAAAAAAAAAAAAGTCTGAAACAGCATTAGGCCTGTTAGGTTAAACTTTGTTGACAGATACTGACGTCCTTTGTTTCCAGCTCTTAATTTGCTAGAAGAAAAGTGGATAGATGACCACCTCCTTATTTTCCTTGGCTGTGGTGCTCTGTTTAGAGCAACAGAAACATGCCAAATGCCTCCCCGTCCTTATAGCCATATCTGTCTTTCAGTCTTGTATTCTTTCCATGTTTGTAGGGTGGCAGGATTGGGGGCTGTGCGGGGAAAACAGGGGGGGGGGGGAATCAGGATTCTACAGGAGGGTCAACGTCCTCTTCAACAGGTTTTGGTAGCTTTGTCAGGATCGCCTCTGCTTCCTCAAACATCTGGAGAAAGAGAAAGAAGGATTATCATAAATGTGACAGAAAGTGCACAAAAATTTAGAGAAAAGAAATGGAAGGGGTGGAATAATCTCTTACTGGCATGAATTGCACATCCTGGAAGAGTTCCTGTATGAAGCGTCTTGAGGTCAGGCGAAACATACAGTGGGCTAAGAGGTGAGAAACCTCGGAGTACAGGCAGATGTCGTCAAACGCATAGGGAAACTTTTCCTTTATCCTGGAGAGAAGGGAGATATTTAACAAGCCTTTAAAAACTTCACTTCTATTGTTCTGCAATGTAACGTGTAGCTCAAAAATGAGGAAGAATATAGGGCTTTACGTCAGTAGTCCTGTTTCGTGGCCTTTGGTTCCTACAGAAGAGCTAAGGTTGATGATGAGGCGCAGCACCTCCTTCCTCAGCAAGACTCGGGAGGCAGGGCCGTCCTCTGATATTGCCTTGCCACCTAAGTCACATATCAAAGATATGATACATATTCACATCATTACTTTTTTAAAAGTTTTTTCTAAAAAATTTTAGTGCTCATTTTTTGTTGTAGTCAGTTAGGTGTCCATAATTTATTGTAAAAACTAAACTCAAGCTGACTTTATTCTACATTGAAATCAAATGTAAAGATCAGATTTTTAAAAGTTTTGTAGGATATTTAGTGTTATCCTTCANGGACATATCAAAGATATGATACATATTCACATCATTACTTTTTAAAAAGTTTTTTCTAAAAAATTTTAGTGCTCATTTTTTGTTGTAGTCAGTTAGGTGTCCATAATTTATTGTAAACTCAAGCTGACTTTATTCTACATTGAAATCAAATGTAAAGATAAGATTTTTAAAAGTTTTGTAGGATATTTAGTGTTATCCTTCATAGATTGAAAAATCATTGTTACTGCTGCCTACCTCAGCCAAAACAGGTTAAAAAAAAAAACAAACAAACAAAAAACAAACCCCCCACCAACACCACCACCCAAGCAAATAACAACAAATCACAATGAAGACAAATCACTTCCTATTCATACAGTTCAGCCTTCTGGTTGTGACTGTAAAGTGTAAGACGATAATAAATAAATAATGATAAATTCAGTGTTGTTATATATTGAATATTTTGGTGAAAAAAACTAAAAGTCATCAGTACAGTGAAGTCTGCAGTTTGTGGTTATTCACAGTCTTACCTAGAACAATGTCACTGGGTGTGGGTGTGCCACAGATTGAGCCTTGTGACACAGCAGCATCACTGCAGCCTGACACCCCAGAGAATTTGGATTGAGGCATCACCTCCAGACGATGGCCGCTCTGGCCCCATGGTGGGAAGTCTACGTAGTCTAGTAGGGAATGGGGAAAAAAAAAAAAAAAAAAAAGAGTGTTACATTCTAGATCAAGACTGAGTTTACAGACTGACCATGTGATTATGTGTGTGTGTGTGTGCTTGCCTGTCCGTGGGTGCGTGCTGTTGATCTGTGGCTGCGTGGGGTATCCAAGGACACTGGATCCTACACAATAGAGGCAGTTTTCTTCAGTGTGTTCCTGCAGTCCTGTCTCATCTGAACCCACCGTATGGTTCTGGCTGTCGCCTCGGGTCGCAATCAGCTCAGATATACTGAACTGTGTCTTCAGTAAGGGGATAGCGGGGCGGTCACCTATAGAGGGAACAACCATGCTAAGTATGAACAGTCCTACCTCACATAAGATGCTCTTCTCCCTACATCTACAGCTTAATTTTATTTTAAAATAACTTCTTTCACACATTTTTTTTCAGACTTTTATTCAAACAAAATTATTTTTACCATCTCCATCACCAAAGAGGAAGCGCTTTCTCTCTTCTGAAGGTGGGCTGATCCTTTGCTGAAAGTAGGCCGAGTCTCTGATGTGGAACATGTCATTGATGTCCATTGGCAGTGCTAGGCCAACGTAGTCATCGTTGCACCCGAAGGTGGCACTAGAGACCATAGAGCGTACTGAAGAGCAGCGATGCAGAGTGCTTTGGTTGATGGGGCTGAGTAGTTCCTCTTTATCTAGAGAAGCAAAGCTCAGAGCCTTCAGAAACCTAGGGAGGGCAAGAGGAGAGGCATGTGAGAGGACCCGGGGGGAGAGACTGGGACAGAAAGGGAATGTGGGGAGTAAGTGGCGAAAAGAAAAAAAAAAAAAAGTGGATAAGAGCACAGAGATGGAGAGTTTGTGAGTAAAGAGTGAGAATGAAGTTGGGAACACAACACTCTAAAGCCTTTCATACCTTAGAACGCTACCATCGGACAAACTACAGGTCACGCTCACAGCAGAGAACAACTGCCTTAATGCAACATCGATTAACACTAACACCAACAAAAGAACTGTTGTCGATTGAGTCACATGGAGAAAAACAACTCACAAATTTTAATAATGGCAGGTGAGATTCATATAAAGGCTAAAACTGTTGTTTTTCTCCTAGGGAAGATGAGGTTAAAGCAGCACACTTAACCTAATATTTCAATCACTGTATGTTTTTAATAATAAAGAAATACATCAGTCTAATTTTCCACTCATCACTCAGGAAGATTCTGAGTAAAAAGAAGTGCAAAACTCTGGAGCAATTATCCATTTTTAGAATTTTAAAGCAATCAATTATCTATAACAAAATAATTGTGAAGAAGTTAAGATGTTATTATGCTACCCATGTCAGTTAGCATACAGTGAAGCTAACAGTGAAGCTACATTCATAAAGTGCTGCCTTACTGTACATGTGAAGAGTTTATTTGAGTTTATGAAGGCTTACAGCTCTAAGAGGAGGGAACAACTCATGGCTGATCAGACTACAGGGGGTTCACTCATGCTGAAGAGCTACAGGAGTCAAAGCAATGGCAACACACTACTGTTGGGGTATAGCTATAGTTGTTACAACAGTAAAAGCAGCAGGGGACATGTTTGGATCACATCTGTGCTAGAAGCAACATCTCAACTAACGAGGACTATGGGTAGGTACACCCACCGAGGTACAATCGTTGACAGTCTGCGATACGGACTTAAGAGGTTGGGTTCTGGACAGGTATCCCTCCTATCTGACATCCTGACGGACACAAAAGAGCGTGCACAAAATACAAACACACCTGTGATTGCTGATAAACAGAAACCAAAACCTTTTCCCTCACACATATGTGCTGAAGCCTCACATTTTTCTCACACATCTTTCCATAACAAACAATGGAGGAGATGACATTTGACACATCACTGAAAGAGGTAACACGAGCATTCATGAAGACAAAAGACAAAAAAAAAAAAAAAAAACTTCCAAGTGGCAACAGTGTCCCTTTTCTGCCATAATGGCCTTGTAGGGTGGTCTTACCTGCGAGGTGTTAGCCTGGAATCCAAGCTGCCGGTCTTCATAGTGATGGTATCTGTGAACAGCACATCTTTAGCAGGCGAAGCCAGTGCCTCGCTGTGCGACAAAGACGGGTGTATCCTCTGCTGCTGCAGTCTCTTCAGTGTAGCATAACCCAGTGCATCTCTTGGGCTGGTGTACATGAAGCTACAGTCAGCCAGGCTCTTGATGGTGGTAACTGACGGGGACTTGAGAGACTGAGCTCGGCGGGGGAGGGTGTGCGAGGAGCCGGGTGGTACCAGAGAGACAGTGGAAGACTTTGATGTGGACATGTGGTTGGTCTGAGACTGGGGGGTTAGGGAGGAGAGCGTTTTGACAGTCTTGGCTGACACGACTGTGTTAAGGCTGACACAGTCGGAAGAGTCTGGTTCAGGTTCGGGCTGCTCTGGGTTTCCAACAGTCTCCCTGGACGGGCTGGAGCTCATGGAGCTGATGCCGCTGGTTGTAGTGTCCGTGTTAAAGCTCTGACTGCGGCTTTTGAACTGAGTACCTCCGCCGCCTCCTCCGCCCCCTCCTACGTTGCCTCCGCTAGATGAGGAGCCTCCGTCCCCTCCTGCAAGGCGCTCACGACTGCTCTGCTCCCTCTCCCGGCTGGGATGCTCCACGTGCCCTCCCAGACCACTCAGTCCAAGGCCTGAGCCCCCTCCCCTGGCCAGCCTGCCATCCACGAGCTGCTCCTCAGAACCCCCTCTGGTCCCAACAAATGACGTCTCCAGGCTCACCGTGGGACTTTTCGGCATTCCTCTGCCATTGTACACAGGGGTGAAGACATCTCCCTGGTTTGGGCTGTAGACAGATGGTTCGGTCACTGTCCTGTTCCGCCTCATACTCCCGGTATTAACTTCAGTTGGGGTGCGAGAGCCTGATGGGGTCTTGGGGTCACTGGTGGAGCGCAGTTTCTTGCTCGGGAGGGACAGGGAGTTGAGGAAGCGTGTGCGAACAAAGCGCGAGGAGGCCAGGATTGTGAAAGGGCTGCGGTCCTTGACTGGTTTGGAGTGTAGATGGAAAGAAGGCTCCTCTGACTGGTCCAGAACCTCATACTTGTCATCGTCCAAGATGTACATGTCTGAGAGTACAAGGAATTAATTACAAACACAAGGACAAATATAAATTACAGGCTAGATAAAAACATTAACCACTGGTCAACCATTTCAGAAATAGGATGTAATGCAAGTTATTTTCAATCCTACATACTTGGTTGAGACTCGCTCTCGCTGTTGTGGCGGGAGCTAGTGGATTCAGAGTTCAGACTGAGTGTGCTCGGTACTGAGGAGAGTTCAGAGGTCAGCTGTGTGTCAACCTCATCTGGAGTGACAGGCCACAGCGTCCTGCGACTGTGTCTGACTGCATCCCAGCCGTACTGCTTCAGCACCTCGCAACCTTGTCTGGTTTTGGAGATCACACCCAGCACATAAACACACGTCCTGTGGATATGAAAGAACGGATGGTCAACATGATTAACAGAAGACTTAGTAATTACTAAAAATCATTGTTATTATTATTATTGTTTATAGAGTGGACTTGACTGACTGAAAAGCAAACAAAACAGCAAAAGAAAAGATAAACACTTCAAATTTGTCAAGAATCCTGGAGAAATGTTTTAATTACTTTGACGTCTGACTGATATGCAGCATGAAAAAAACCTAATTTTTCAGTTTTTCTCTTTACTTTCTATTAATAGAACAATGAGCTGCCGTCTCCACCAGAGGATCCAGTTTACTGTGAACTGAAGTCTCATTGTAGGAGAAAACAGAAATTTTAGATGCTTGAGACATAAAATCTGAGTAGCACTCATTTAAAAAAAAAATCTGTGTATTTTAAAAAGCTACGTAAGAAAAATAAAGATATACCCTCGTACTGACAGCACTTCACAGTGCTGTGCCAACGCGAGGATGTCAGGAATAACGTTCTCCTCCTGCAGGAGATTCAGACCCCAATTTGAAGAGCCGATGTTGCCCTGCACAGAAAACAACAAACATTATTACCATTATTATTTTAGTGACGGGAATTGCAGAGACACAGACATGAACCAATATCAAGTGTTACTGACCAAAGCCCATAAAGCAGCCTTCAGCTGTTTAATACCCTCCCAGGTGTCCAGCATCGGGGAGCGAACCGTGTAGCTGAGGTCAGGAACCACACTCTGGAGACCGACAGAAAAAGACGAGCATTAGGAAGAAGGCCTGCCAAATCTGCACAACCCCCTAATCCCCCGGGCGATGGAAAGTAGAACATTAAACGAATAAAGAACCCGGTGTGCTAATAAACTAAGCCGAAGTAGTTACCTGAGCCTCCAATAGATGGCAGCCTGTTTTATCATGGACCAGCTGGCCATACAAGTGCACGGGGAGATAGACATTTGGTCTTTGTAACCTAGAGACAAAAAGCAGAGACATTACAAACAACCTGAGGCTCAGCACTGTGTCTAACAACATTTCATTCATCTTCAAGTGCAGCTTCTCACCTTTGGTTGCTGCGCCTGACATAGTTGTCTCCGTCAACAGGTTTGCGGTAGGTTGTTAGTGCTTCGTTGAGCTGCTCCTCTATCAGGTCCACATACTTAAGGTTGTATTCCTGCAATCCAAAATGCATTCAAGTCTCAGTATTAACCTAATCCATTTTTATTTTATTATATCCTGCTGTCTGCAAATACACTCTACCTTCTGCCATTTATCCAGCTGTTTGCTGACATAGCCCCTCTCATTGAGGTAGGAAAAACCTTTAGGAATGGACAGGAACCTGCACAGTAGAGACAGGACATACTGTGTTTGGGAAGGCATGCAAACACTGCTGGACATTTTGGCATCACATAAAATTAATAAAAGTATTATCTATGACATCTTAGAAACAGTGAGTGTTGTTGTGGTTAGCACACACACCTGAGGAGCAGCAGGAGGCCTTTGTCTCCCAGGTGGGACAGAGCTGGTTTCAGCTGGATTAGAGCATGGAGGTTGGCCTGTCAAACAGCATGACACAACAACTGAAACAGCATAGGGGCTTGACACACAATAACAACCCTCAAAAAGATGAAAAACCCTGTAGCATGACTCATTCAACACTGTGTGTCTATCCTGTCCATTTTCCCTCTGCCTCTTGTAACATCCACTAAGCTCACTTCTTTTTAGACAAATGCATGTGAATATCCATGCCCATTCATGCCCTGTGTGATGCATGCATTTTCAAGCAGTAACCTTGTCTTCACAGGCCTCGTCCAGGATATCCAGGGCTTCCATGGACACAGCCTTGCTGTGGTCGTGAAGCTGTGTGACTAGTAGCTCCATGCCCCAACTACTGAAGAACTCCACTCCCGCTCGGAGCAGCACGCGGAGGTGCTTAGTGGCATACAGCCGGCACGTCTGCTCGCAGGCATTGTGGGAGAAAGGGGGGACATCATTAATTACACCAGTCGTTATAGAGACACTAAAGCAGGGGTGCCCAATCCTGCATGTTTTAGGTTTCTCCTGACTAACACAGCTGATTTGAATAATTAACTCCTTACCAAGCAGCTTAAGTTTGTCAAGGGGCTTGATAACGAGTTAATGATTAGAATCAGGTATGTTACCGAGTCAGGAGATACCTAAAACACGCAGGACAGTAGCTCTTCAGGAGCAGGATTGGGCACTTCTGCACTAAAGGCTCTGCAGTGCAACAAAAGGAGATTTAAATAATCCTCAGCAACTGATAACAGCTTCTAAAGTATTTTTTTGTTTGTGCAGTTTCCCTACATCAGTAGCAGCAGTGAGGATCTTGGAGAGGATCACTCTGGCCAGACCATCTCTGCTGTAGTCCAGTGTGGATACAGCAAGTTTCAGCACAGCATCCTGGTTCTTCACAGAGCACAGATTCAGCAGGCTGTAAAAACACACACACAAAAAAGCAAAAAACATAAAAATAAACACAGACGTTAAATTGAGTTTTACTGGAAGCTTAATAAACTGTGACAATCACCTGTGCATTTCTATACACTCACCACTGAAACAGGCCACATTTCTCCAGCAGTTTGACTCCCTGTGGGTGTGCAGAAAGCGTCCCCAGGAAGAGGAAGTAGTGTTGGCTGAGTGTGGTGAGCAGACCATTACTCTGCAGGCAGCGCTCAGGCTTCAGCCCTGAGGATGAGGACAGCCATGATACCATGTCCCTCACCAGGTCCTCCAGGTAACCCTGTCCATCCTGGCGACAGAAAAGCAAACAGGACATGCATGTTAGAAAGTACAAAAAAAAAAATAATAATACATAGACCTAAAAAATTGTAACCTGTGTATATGTTTGTGCTAAATCACTTCTAACCTCGTCTGACTCCATGAGGAACTCCACAAACTGACAGCCGACCACAGTGAGTTGTCTGGCCTTTGGGTGATCCAACGCCAGCCCTGCATACAATTTACTGCTGGGTTTATAAAAGTACAGCAGTCTCCTCACAAACCTGCAAAAAACGAAGTACCGTAATCAATCAGAATGATCAGAAAAGTGCTATAATCTAATTCACATGTTTTTATTGCTTTTAATGATGTGATTGGATCGTACTTGTGCATCTGTTCATCTTTGTTGTTCCTGAGGTTTACATATGGCCACTGGAAATGAAGAACAACATTTAAAACATGAGATACAATCCAAAAATGGTAATGGCACGTGTGTGTGTGTGTGTGTGTGTGTGTGTGTGTGTGTAGTCTGTAGTGCTACATGAGAACAGCCTGACCTTAAGGATGGTGGCGATGAGCAACCAGTTCCACTCCAGGTTCTGCTTGTGGTTGAGAATGTGACTTTCTCTCAGATTCATCATCAGTGCTTCCTCTGTGTCCTGAATGTCGAAACACAGAAAATACTGATTAGACAGTGTAAGAAAACAGGAATACAAATATTTAATGTAGAAAGTTAAGAGGCTTTGTAAATCTTTTGTTTGTCTAATAATGAAGGATTATGTTGCTTATCAGAAATCAGATATCAGTGTTAGTGCATTGATTTATTACGGTAATTTGCCAATCCGTGTTGTGGGTCAACAGCCTACAAACAGCACATTGGTCCTAAAACTGCAATAAACTACAGCGCCTCAGCAGTTTTTAGCACAAACACTGAAAGTAGAAAGAAACACCTTGACAAGTTTTGTTCAAGGTGCTGTCTGATAACTTCAAAGCTGTCTTGTTCACACATTGTTTCTTGAGTATTTAACAAAATGAGACGTTGCGGTTTAAGAAGGCAAAGAATACACATTGGAGCCATTTGTTAATTGACAACAGCTGGCCTCGCACATTTTACAAACTCTGAACAAGACACAGATCACTCTTGGATAAATTGGGTCTTGTGTGCAAAAATAAAATAAAGACAATTTGGGAGTGTGTTCAAAAAGATGAAGTATTCCTTTAAGCTATCTTTAGATGTTGCTAAAAATGTAGAATATTTAGGAACACGCTCATTCTTACCTTAATGACATAGATGTCCCGGTGGGAACGCGAGTGGGACTCTCTCCGATTATGTGAAGACACAGACTTGCGGATAATGTGGTCCAGATAAAGACTGTTTGGTTTCGTTCCTCTCTTCTTCTTCTCATGGAACCGTTTCAGATTGTTGACAGCTGCACTTGCTCGACTGAAACATGCAAAGTTTAAGATATATTCATAATGTTTTAATGATTCGCTTCTGGAACTTGACTGTGTTCAGTGTTACAAGGGCGTTCGTGAGGAAGAGAAAAAAAATGCGATATGCTCTGCGAGAGTTCTGCTAAATCACTGTGTTTGTACGGAAATGTATGTGCGATTTTACTCACAGTCGCTTCTCCTGTGCGATGTCAAAAGAGGCTGCCATGTTGATGAGGGTAGGAAGGCAGTGCAGGTGGTGACTGTGGGAATGAGGAAGGATGGTGTTGGCCTAAACAGGAGAGAGGAGGGTGGAAGAAAATGCAAAGATTGATAGATTAAGTATTGTAATAGCGCTGTCATAGCAGCTTATAGAAATATACACACTTTTCTGCCGTGGTGACAAACACAACACATGAACAATAAAGCTAGAGATTTCTTTAGCGTGCTGGGTGTCAGTGGGCAAAAGGAAATATTTCCAGCTTTACAAAAATATGCTGAGTTTCAGAGATACAGCCTTTATTTTTAAATTACCATGTGTAGAAGTTCTCCCAAGAGGATGGTGGCTCTGGTGGCAAGCTGATCATCACTGCTGGTCACCACTTCGACAATACCCTGCAGTGACAGACAGAAGAGGGGAGAGAGAAAGACAGAAGGATGTGGCTTAATTGGAGCATTCACAACTCACAAAACTGCTGCACATAAGTCCTAAATGATTTTACTGTACTAACTTAACACACAAAAATCTGCAATGTGAAATGAAAGAAAGATTAGGTTCCAGAATACACAGACTTGCGTTGGCTCACCTCTAGCAGCCCACTGGTGATGAAGGCAGACAGAACGAACGCAAGGTAGTTGTCCATCAAATCCGGTCTGTTGAACCAAACAGAGGAAATTGAATCTATTTCAAATTTCACGGTCCATGTAAAGACTGCGCTGACAGATAGCGGATTACACTTTCCAAAATTTGACCTATTCTATTTTTCTGCTATCGTGTCATCTCTCACCTGGAGCGAGCTCGATGGGGTAGGATCACTTTGGCCTCAGCAGCAATAAACCCATCAGACAGTCTCCAGGTGTCCTGGAACCTGGCGGGGTCTAGGACAGACCACAGCAAGAAAATCTTAAA
>JANJYP010171768.1:0-10012 GCA_024605115.1 Rastrelliger brachysoma
GGAGTGTTGGAGTGGATGAGTGGGCAATATCTGCAGCCCTAGCAGGTGAGAGAAAAGGTCATTGCTTCAACTCATCACCTTTGTCTGTGATGAAACTGTTTAAAATGTGTTCTAGGATTATTCCAGCTCATCAAACTGTGTTTGTGTTTTCTTTAGTCCAGTGAGCCTGTGATATGATGTTTATGATATTAAACACACTCTTCATGTCCATTTTGTGTCACCTGAAAGAGTTGTGACAGTCAGCTGTCAATTCGTGTTTCCTTACTGACTCTCTTGCTAATGACATGGTTTATGATAAGACAAAATGTTAAAATACTGCAGACTGATCTGTTCTGAAGCCTGTAGGATAGCTACTGTCTGTTTGCTGTGTTGTGTTGATCAGGAAATTTAAATCAGTTTCCCAGAGAAATGATTTCAACCCATAGCTGGATATATTTGTCTGTGCTAAAAGCGGATGGGAATTACAAATCAGCAGCTCCTACATTAATAAATCATAAAATAATGATTGAAACTAAAAAACAATTACATCAATCTGTCCAAGTCGCATGTTTTTGGCATGTGCAACAAGAAGCTGCCTGGATTTGTTCTTGTATTACTGCTGTAAACTTGTCAGCCCACATAGATTAAAAAAAAGGACTAAAATTCCCATCCCTGCTGCCAAAAAAATGTCATCAATTCATTGTAATTGGTGTCTTGTGCCGCCCTACTTCTCTGGGAAAAACAGCAAACTGATTTTCCATATAAATTTCCTTACTTGTGATTGTAATCAGCTTCTCTCCTCTTGTTTTTTTTTGTTTTTTTTTGTTATTTTTCTCCCACGCTCTCTTTTTTTCTTTCTTTCTATCTTTCTTTCTGTCCTCTTTGCTTTGCATTGTGAATGGTTGCATGCCATCTGCCGGTGTAACCCTAACGATGGCTTGCTGGCTCTCTGTAACATCTGCCACCACCACCACCACCATCATCATCAACAACAACAACAAACGATACCGTCGACATGCACACACCACAACTGTTGCCATGGTTATCATAATGCTCCACCTACCTGTCCATTGCTACCACCTCCTTCCCTCTACCCCCCTCATTCCTCCTCCTCCTCCTCCTCCTCCCTCTACCCCCCTCCTCTACCTCCCCTTTCCCACCCTCAAAACAAAGTCCCAATGATGTACAGTGCTACGCCTGCTACTGTCTCTGCAGCAACAACTCCTGCCACAAGTGTCCCCTACGCAGCAACAGCACCAGCCAATCAGGTTTGCTCCTTTTAAAGCTTTCTTTCATCAGTCCCCGGAGCTCTGAATAAGTACTGCCTTCTAATAGTGAGCTGCAACAACCTGCAGCTGAGCCCACGCCCAGCCCCTCCCCATCCATCCATCCGTCCGTCCGCCTGCACTGGGCGAGCTCACGCTGGCATAAAAGCCTGTGAGTGGGTGTGTTTTTTTTTCCTAGAGAATTTAAAGCAGGGGGGCTACCTGAGCGAGCCGGTGCCAGTGCAGTGTTATCGTATTTCTTCGTGAAAAACACAGTGCACCAGATCCCCCCTTTAAGGCGCAACAATAAGCACTTCTTCAGAGCTCCCACATTTGCAAAGTAGTAGTTGTGTTGTGTTGCACTACTTCCTGGTTTTGTTTTGCATGTTCTGTTTTAAGTTTTATTTTCCACTTTTCTTGTTGTCAAATAAGCCTCTCCATCTGCTGTAGGGGCGTCATCTGTACTGCTTGTGTGCTACATGTATGCAAACACACACATGCACACGGACACACACACACGCACACACTCAAGCACATAGATGCAGGCAGTCCCTGGTACAAATCTCCCAACTGGTTCGCAATGATCCCACAGCCGCCATGTTGGATCTTTTTCCTGTTTCCACTCCTCCCAGTTTCACCTTTTTACCTCTTCTTGGCTACAGGATGAAAAGAGCGAATAAATCATGTGAGGAAACGGTTACGGGGGCCGCGCTTGTCAGGGCGAGACAGACACAGGAAAAATGATCACAGAAGGTGTCTAAAAATGGCCTCTGATCGCAAGCTCTCCTGTTGCCGCGTGTCAGCAGGAGCCAGGGAAGCAGGGCCAGGTTTGAATGCCACAGTGACGCATGTGTGCCCCATTTTAAACCTGGAAATTTCAGCACAATGTTGGCACTCTGGCCACGCGCAGCTGGCAATCATTTACTGGTAGTTCTATATAGAGGTGCAGGGTAGTTGGACAGATGGAAAGTGTTCCACAGGTAGAAATGTAACAGGCAAACAATCACGTAATCTTCAACTGCTGCAAAATTGTCCCCAACAGCCAGAGCATTTACACATTAAGCATTTACACATTATTTGGATCTAGGAGGATGTTCAAGACACACAAATAAATAGAGCCTTTGTATTTAAAATAATTAATATATTGTGTAAGTGCTATATTATATTTGTTATTGCTATATAGCAATAACAAGTATACATTTAAATTATAATTGCATCCCTGTTCCTTTTTTATTTGCATTCATAAATAAAAAATAAAAACAACTTTTGTATCCTACCTGGAATGAAAGATATGAGAATGCAATCTCAGTGTAAAAAAAAATGCCTAGGTGAAATAAAGAGAATGAATAATTTCACCGAGATCCCCTCTTCCATCATTAATCGAGGATCCTGCTTGGTACCTTACACTTTATTGCCCCTCATAGGCCAGCAGTGTGTGCACTTCCTGTGAGTCACCGTCTCTTCCTGTAATTGGCATGCAGCAGCAGTAGCAGCAGGAAGCAGAACTGCTCTTTAAAGATGCATGTGGGACAAGGAGCCAGAGAAACACTGACGTCAGCCCTCGCTGTCTGTCTCTGTCTGCCCCTCTCTGTCTCTCTCCCCTCCCCTCCCCACCCTGCATAAAGATCCTTCCAGCTAGGACACAGTTAACACTTAAAAATCACCAGCTGTGCTGCATATAGTGCAAGCGTTGTGGACTATAGTCAGTTATTTAGAATTAACACCCAGACCATTGTATTTTATTATTTTATGGTGTTCACTTGAGTGTTTGAAAAGCCTCTCTGTTAATTAAAAGCCAGATTCTCAAACCTAAATCCTGGACCAAAACACTTAGTGGGTTGTAGAGAGGGGAAGATGAAATGATTATAAATTATGTAGCCAGCAGAAGTAAACATTTGAGTGAAAAGCTGTGCTGTTTACCTCACATGTAAATAAAATAGCTAGTGAGTAATACACACATATGGACGGACAGAATGTTTCAGACATGTTGAGAGGTTCAGTGTCTGGTCAACTCGTGACCCTCTGAACTGTCATTGTGACATGACAAGCATTAACCAATCACATCATTCCATGTCCCAGCGCATATTAACCATGTGTTTACAGTGATGGGGTCTCTGGTAACGTCACCGCTGCTTGCTGGAGATTGTAAAGTAACAGGGCCCTCTACTGTTGAATTGTGATATTTTACGTTACATACTCTACAGGCAATCACTCAGACCACTGAACTGATGGGAGGTAAATTGTGAGAATTAAATACAGTACACAGGAAAATAGCTCTTAGCTAGAGGACAAGGGTTCAGTATGCACCTCCCTGTGTCATTATCCTTATCATGGTAATTAGAAATAACAGACTAGGTCACAAAGGTCTCATGCAATTACTGTAATAATCTGATATGAATCTGTAAAACATCCACACCTCCATCATGGATTCTGCAGCACATACTTTATTGCATTTTATCCAACTAGTCACATCATCATCTACCATTTAAATATTCCTAACTTGTCCTGGGCAGATATTTGTTGCACGCACATGTCACTGAAACATGCTCCTGGTATTACCACACCCAATCTGAGGCAAATAGGACCTGCAAACAGTTCCTTGGCATTTGTTTTTATCCACCTGTGGTACCAGACGGGTGGAATGTACTGTCCTATCTTAGCATATCCCACCCATCTGGCACGTGCAAACCAAACTGTTTTTCTTTCCATACCGCACTGTGGAACAGGGCTTTCCTCTCAGCCCGTGCACATCACACGCTCTCCGATTGTGGCGACGTTCTGTGATGTGTGATGTGACCAGTGGCTTCTGTCCTTTGCTGGCTGTCTATTGTCTATTAACAAGCACCATGCGGCTTTGTTCTGCATTGGCTTGCTGCCAGGAGCAACCACATGATGGCAGCCAGCAGCCCTTCTATCTGTCTTACCCCCCTATCGACACAGTCTCTCTTTCTCTCTCTCTCTCCCTCTCTCCCTCTCTTTTACTCTCTCTTCCTGTCTTTCTCTTCTCTTTCTCTCACTTTGTCGTGTGGTGGATTAATCTTTACCTCTTAGATGGGAGAATACACACAGTGGAGACTAGACTTGGGTCAAATGCTATATATAATTAGAAACTTTTGCGCTTGTCTGCATGAAACACCAGGCAGGTGGTGTCACCACAGTGCAACAACTAACACATGAAATTACTATTCATTGATCAATATTAATCTATGATTGTCTTAACATTATGTGACACCGTTGTCATGGTAAACATGATCTAATTAAGGCATCCGCAGTATGCTTGAAATGAACTGGGACATGATTAATGTGGAAAGTGCTTCATTTTAGGCATACTGAAACCTTAAAATGGCATAAAAATAGCATTTGACCTACATTTTAAGAAAACACCTAATAGCAAATACATCACTTATTTGTATTTATATTGAAGGGGACCTATTATGCACTTTCACAGGCCTATATTTTTTTTTAAATTTAGGGCTCTACTGGAATGTGTCCATGATTAATATTTTCTTTAAAACTTATTTAATTCATACTGGCCCTGGGCCCCAAACCATCAAATATTAGTATATTAGTAGGATTCCACTTCTTTTACTTTTTATTTATGTCTGAAATAATCAAAAGCAATTGAAATTGTACTGTCACACAATGGAACTGAAACATGGAAATGCTGATTTATTTTTTTTTGTTTTGTTTGTTTTAGTAAATTGTTGTAAATGACCATTATGTAACATCTACTTGTAACCACTGTCTTTTGAATAAATAAAGCTTTTCTTCCACAGGTAAACTAACATTTTCTCTCCTTGTCTTCTCTGTCTTTCTCTTCCAGATCATCCTGAAGTAGGTGTGAGGAAGGGAATGGAGTGTCACGAAGCTGCACTAGGAAACCCAAAACAGCCCCTCTGTAAATACTACCTTACCTCTCCAATAGAGGTCCAGCAACCTGCATGCTAAGAGTGTAACACTTCAATTTAACCGTAAGAACTGCAGTGCCGGTGTAACACACACAGAAAAAAAAGATATATACTGTATGTATTGCTAGAAAAAAAAAAAACTATTAACAAGAAAAATTCAAAAATACTCAATTTATGTATAGTACTACATACATAGCAGACACACTATAGAGGTCATTTCAACAATTGTTCTCCCAAAGTACCGTGGATCCCCTTTCTTTCATATTTATTCTAAAAAAACCTCTGCACAATGTTCATCCCTTGGTTAGTAAAAGAGATGCTTGATTTGCACTATATGAGAAATATAGTGCTTTCTGTTGAAGCGGAAAACAGGAAGAGTCACAGAAAAACCCGTGCACAACCACACAGACGCACTTGGCGCTTTCAAGGGGCAGCGAGCTCGAGGGTTTTTGTCTCGCGGTCTTTTGCTTTTTCTCTCTTCAAAGTTGAATGTTATTGAGGCAGACAGGCTCATGTATTCTTAATGTGACTGTCCCTGCGAGGGTCCCTCCACGATCCTCATCTGCCCATTAAGATGCCATGATGAAGCTTATCCTCCAAACCTCCCCTTCCCTCCCCACCTTAACAACCCCCTCCCCCTCCTTCCACCCCTACAACCGCCAACCTTTTATCTCCGGAAAACATCTTGCCAAAGTTGCGGCTTGGACGAGATCGGTGGAATCAACCTGCCAGAAAGCAGAGCCACATTTTGACATCCTGCTGAAATGTTTTTCTTTCTTTTGCCATTTCCCAAGCTGCTCAGAACGCAACTCAGCTACCCTTTATTTGTTTTGGTGCTGAGTTGAATTCTTTGTTTAGGGGGGAGTGGTGGGATAGTTTGTGCACAGAGTTTTGCATGTGGTTGGGACAGACAGGGGAAGACAGTGCCCAGTGTTGACAGAAGATAGTCGTGGCCATTACCGAAAAGCCTGAAGGCTCGGGTCTGTGCCAAGGGCTTAACAAAGTTTGAGGGTTAGTTCCAGACATACCAAGCCTTGTGTGTGTGTGTGCATGTGTGTTCGTATCTGGAGACTGATGGTCTGCCGGCAGACTGGGACTTGAAGCGAGGTTTAGCAGGTGATGACAACACCAGGCCTGGTAGGAGAGTTTCTCTTTTGGGGGGAGAGCGGGGGGGATTTAAGTGCTAAGACTTAACAAAAAAAAAAAAAAAAACGGTGCATTTGACGTTGCTCGTCAAGCAAAAGATGACTTGAACTTCGACTGGAGGGCTATCTGTGACCGTCGGTTGTCCTGTCCAACCCTACTATCACCGATAATCCTGTTCCATTTTAGAAAACTGTAGAAGTGCCTAAAAAATGCTCATCAACAACATGCATCCAGAGTGTATCACTAAAAAGTCACAGACACAACACACTGGCTGTCAGAAGCAACATGGACTTTCGGGAAAGACATCACATTTTTTGCGAATCGTTACTGGAATGAGTTCAGTTTTTCCAGTAACAGTTCATTAACATCACAAGTGACTTTATCGAAAAACAAAAGAGTTTAAAGAAACGACAAATCAAAAATAGCTTTGTAGAATGTTTGGTGACGTTCATGGTGTACCATCGTTTCTTACCATGGTTTGAGTAGTTTACATGAGGAACGTGGGTGAGAAAAAAATGTATTGTAAACTGTGTAATGTATGTAAAGTGTCTCTTATTTTGAGAGTTTATATTCATGGTTCTAGAAATGTATTCAAAGTTATTTAAAATTTGTGTTGTGTCTACTATTAAGGTATGTTTGAACCCCCCTTCCCCCACGACCCACCACCACCTCCATCTCCACCTTTCAGAACAATCATTCGTATTTTTTTTTCTTTTTCTAGCCAAGATAATAAATTGTTTCATTATGTTCGACCAACCCTCTTTAATTTTTCACATTTTATGATTAGCGCGTTTTAATTCATGATACTAAATCTTATTTTCCATTTTTCAAAAATTCAGATGTAATTTCATGGTGCTTGATTAATATTTGACAATCCACAATCATACCTTTGAAACCAGAGCAAAGCTCTGGTTTCAAACCTTGGTTTCATTCTCTTTGATTGTCTTCTCATGCATTATGATTTGTATGTAATATTTGTGGAAGGTGGTAAAAGTTCTATTTTGTTGTAATTTATCTTATGTTACTCTTGGTCAAATTTTAGTCAAAAACAATGTTGTAAACTATTCTATTTTGAAATGAATGTAATTTATTGAGCTGTGCTACATTCTGCACGGTTGGTCGTTTCAAGGTCTAACCTGTCAGGTCAGCGAATGAGAAGTTGCACAGGAACGAGGGGTGGGATTTAAAAAGTCAGCCCGCCAACGGACAGCTACTGGATCTTTCTTGCCTTCTCATTGAAAAAAAAGATCACGGTGTTGCAGTAATGAGCATAGTAATAGAATTGCTTGTGTTGTTGGAAAAAAATGTTTATTGTATAGATGACATTTTACCAAAAAAAGAGAAGAAAATTTCAAAAAAGATGTACTTTTCACTCTAGTATGATAGTATTTCATAACAATATTAAGTTGTTGCTGTGGCAACCAAATGTTGCAATTACTAAAGTTCGGTATTTTTGTAAATGACATTGTTAAGTTGATTTTTTGTTTCTTTTTGCTAGAACACTGTACACAAGGTAGATTGTAAAGAAGATATGAACATTTCTTATTCTTCACTGAGATTACGACAATGACCTAATATTTTCATTAGCAAATAACAGCCTCTATAGTGCTGTGACTGTAACACTTAAATAGATTTAAAGTCATCAATGTTACATAGATTATATATATATAAATATATAAGAATGGAATAATTATAAATTAATAAGTTCAGATGTACAACTCTTCCCCTGAGAAAGGACCTTTAGGTTCCACACTGAGACATTTTATTTGATGTATCACGAGAGTTAAGGATTGCACTTTTCATATTGTTTAAAGATGTGATCTGTTTTTCATTTCCTTTAAGGTTTTAGAGGTTACTGCACCCTGTTAGTACAGTAAATCTGTTTATCAATCAAAAGCAGATGCTATTGGTAAATAACTTTAATTAAACATGTTGCATGGGAAAACAATATTTTCTTTTCTTACTAAATGATAACTGAATGTTTCTAGTGAAAAAAATGTCTGTACACGAAATGTCATTTGGTGACCCACAATGCCCTTGTGTATGGAATCTTCAAGAGATGTAATGTTTTTGAAATGTGTTGGCAATGATTGACTGATGGTAAAAAGAAAAATGTAAGCACTTTCTGAGCAGTTGGTCAACTGAACAGACTCAGCTTATCCAAACACTTTGCCTTATCTTGAGTCCATCGTGCTTAAGGTTTTATGTTTTTAAGAGCTCTTGTGAAATTTATTAATGAGACGGAACAGGTCTCTCTTCTCAAACCCCTTCTCAGTTTCATTTCAAATATATATCTTTATATCTAAAGTCATTTTTTAAGGTTTTAATGTGTGAATCACAAGGCCAAACAGGGTGACTGCAACAGAGTGAACAGTCATTGATCTTTACTTGTAGTTTCCTACATAAGTAGTGAAATCTTGTCCCATTGCCTTACAATGGACCTTCACAGCTTGTAATTCACAGCTTTAGCCAGCAGAGGGCACTACACCGGAGACTGCAGGTTATGATTGTGACTGCCTGTGCCATCATTGTTGCAGTGTACCCTACCAACAAAGTAAAGACATAAACATAATTTGACAAGAAAACCCTCATCGGATTTATAAGTTCAATGTAATCATTTTTCAATGTATTCTTTTTTTGCATATATTTTGTGCTATTTTATGTTTCTATAGTCAAATGTTTCTTTGGTTCCAGCAAGATAGTGTAAAATCTATTGAAAGAAAGAAATAAAGAAAATCAAAGGAATGCGTTTGCCTCACCATTTATTTATGACATGTCTGTATTAGTATTTGACACAATTTATACTTCAACATCTATGAAGTGCCTCAGACTTATATTCAGTCACACATAGAGAGTTAAGTACTTTTCATTTGACATGAAACTATTTATACTAAACCATCTAATTCATCAGTGTTCACTCATTGTGCAAACTTCCTCTGACTTAATGTCTGTGGTTTTCCTTCAGGGCTTTCTCAAAGACCCCTGGGGGTCCCGAAGTCAACTTTGAGAACCACTGCCATGAAACTAAATAAACAGCAGATCACAGTGTAATTAGAACAACGTTTAAATTTTTTGGCAGATAATAGTATCTAAAAAAAAAATGCACAGACTAATGACAAGATTCTAATGCTGCACTCAGTAAAGCAGGTCTGCACTTTCCAGAATATTTTTCCACAGATGATAAACATGATGATAAGACCAAGTACTGGGAACAGGAAAACTATGTCTATGTCATTTCCTGTTTCTGCAGTGGAGCATTTTCTGAAGTTGAGTAAAATATATATATAAATACGGCATGTATGAGAGGTTATCAGTACCACTATTTCAACAGCTACATGTAAAAAACATGGCTGCATATCATATTGTTAGGGGTAGGTAAAAAAAAAAGGACTAACTAGAAATGCTATGACCTGAACAGAGCATGACAAATTACAACTAAGTCATCACAGAAGTCAAAAGATCACCATCATGATTGTGACCACCCAGCTCCCAGCTAAGAGTAAAATATTGTAGCCTAGACCCAGGGCTGTCGTCTCCTCTTTGTTAATTGCATTAATATCTGTGCTGCCATCAGAACTGTGTTATCACTTATGATAACAATCAGCATATCCCAGATGTGTCCCAGACAAGGTCAAGAACAGAGAATGCAAATTGAAGGAGAGACGAGATGTAACAAGACTCCTACTGATACTGCTTGTGAGCAAGGTCAGAAAA
>JANJYP010171917.1:0-16395 GCA_024605115.1 Rastrelliger brachysoma
TAAATATCCTAACTCATGTTGACAAAGCAACTTACAGTAAGTCAGACTGCTTTCCCTCTTTTCCACTTGTAAAAGATACACATTTCACAACTAAAAGATCATTTTGCGTCATCTGACAAATAAATTCTAACAAACAGATACTAGTGGGAGTGACTAACACTATTTTTGAGTTTTACTGTGTTTATCTTAGTTTGACATATGCTAGGGAAACAGCATGTTTATAAGGGGAGGACAAGTGTTTATGTGACTGCAGCTGTGCATTTCCCAGAGAGGTTGTACGTCAGCTTGTAAACTTATCAATTAAGAAACTCAGTGCATAACCAGGAAGCTTAACTTTCTCTTCAGAGTGCATCACCTACTTTCGTTTATTAACATACCACCAGTTTCTACAAATTACTACTAGGGTGTCTTCCTTGTCTATCATAACAGAATCTAAAGGCTATATTAAGGTGTCATTAAATGTTATTACACTGTCACCATAATTCCTGAGGCCAAATATATAAGTTGTGAAGGTGTCAAAAGAATGAAAATCATGAAAAAGCACTTCAAAGCATCTTTCACTCCACCCTGTTACGAGTGTAACATCCGAGAAATATTGAGACATCATTATAATAGCGGGCACTGTGTGGGTCATCTGTGACAGTTTCATTTAACAAACTTTATTAATAATATATTTGTTTGATGATGAGGCTTGTTCAGACATGTTCCCTGTGCCTGTGGTTCATCAGCGGTGAGACATAAACAGAATGGTGGTCATAAACATGGAAAACTATTCTTTCATGTTTATATTGTGTTTATAATTATGGCACGAATGTTATGTCTGCTTCATGCTCAAAGTTGCTCAAAAGGCGTGTGACGAATGCAAACAGGATACAGTTTTATAGATGGGACTCAGCCAGCAGATGGCACTATCCTGCTTACTCTTTACATTTGGAAGCTTGTGCAAAAAAACAAAACCCCATAATTACATTTCAGTGGCAAACATTGCTCAGCAGCTGTAGTAATTATGACAAGTGAAACACTTCAAATTAAATATCTATAGGGAGTCTTTCTTATTCTGAGGAAGCTGGTTGGGTGGATAGCTAGATGTTAGTTAGGTGGCAAAAAGTAGCCTTAGCTGCAGGAAAGTGCTGTTTGCTTGGCATTTCTGGAAAACAGCACATTACGATTCATTTGTCCACAGACAACCCATGTGGTTGTTTAATTTGGAGGACTTGTTCTGGCAGTGACACAGAATAATTCCGGTATTGCAATTCTCATGTCAAAAATACAATAAGAAACACCACTTTGACTCAATTTGAGTCACAGTATTTTGAATAAATTAGACAAAGGGTTTTCAAATCTGAGCCTGTGGGCCTCTCCTTACACAAAGCTTAGAAAGAAGTAACCACCCCATGACCCCTAATTTACTTGCTTAGTTTTACTCAGTTCTTTGGTATCCATGGTAGCATAATTATATTATTTGATTCCATAGACATTCAACAATTAAGCTGAATGCAGATAGCCTAATATTGCTATGTGACATATTTCAGGCAAAACAAAATACTTTTAAAATTTGTAGGCATTTATTTGTTTCTAACTGTGGGTACAAAAAGCAATAATATTCTCTAAATCACTAAACTGTCTTTTAACCAAATCACACTGCATCACACTTCTGATTAGACATGTTGGTGTGCTTACTGATTTTTTTTAAATGCAGCTTGGCCTGAAATATGAAGTGGATAACGGATATATATTGGATAATGAATATGTTTAAATATTTACAAAGACTTGCATTAAAAATATACTGTATTTAGGCAGTGAAATGGCTAAGGAAATGTGAAACTCATTTAAAAAATCCTTGTTTAACTGTGAGGTATATATAAAACACCTGAACTATTTATAGCCACTGCCGTGACTAAAAAGCACTGGAGTTTCCTCTTCCTGTTTTGGCTCCTCTCCAGTCCTGTGGTGCTCAGTTTGCCCTGACTGAGCAAAAACATGTTCATGAGATGCCATAACAATAAAGAGCTGTGACTAACAATAAAGCAGTGGAGATGATGTCTATTTTAACATGTAGGGGAGTATTCTGACTGAAAGTGATGATACATATTTTAATCTCATTTTACTATTCATACCTACAGTACAGTATACCTATAACACATTTGTGAACTGTGGCCTAAAACACAATACATAAACTACCACATACTGTACCTCTTCTTTTAAGATCCCTCACTGTACCTCAGGTGTTACCTGCCTGTGTCTTGATATATTCAAATCTGAGTTATGCCCTTTACTGCTAAAATATCCAAGCTGATGGCTGAGCCTCTGTGGTTTAACAATGACATACTGTACACATGAGACCTGCACATTACATTCACTTACCTGCCATTTGTGACCAATATGAGCGAAAACTGCAAAATAACTCCTTTAACATAACATTTTACAGGTATGTTTTTTTTAATTACAGCTTTTACAATCATCATCATTATTGTTATCATATTATATTGAATTATCATCACTACTCTCCAATAATATGAATTTAAATCATAACACAATTTGTTTTTTTTTCAAAATGTACACATACAAGTAGCATATCTTAAATGTCCATAATTTAAAACATATTTTCCTTTAGTCAACCTAAAATGAAATTACTGTCAGTCTTTAAACTAAGTATGAAATGAACATACAGTTTAATACACACACATACATACTGTACATACATACATACATACGTACAATAGCAGTTATCATAAAAAAAATGATAAAAATAAAATACACACATTTTACAAAGTCCTTACCCAAGCTTTCACATCATTAGATGATTGGTATCATGACGTTCACTCTAAAATGGTTGATTTTGGCATGCATATTAACACAAATGCTTAACTCTTTTTTTTTCAGTTTGAACAGGATTTTTGTCATAAAGCACTTTGCTAATTGCCTCATTGTCCTATTCACATTTGTGCATCTCATGTCTGTTATGGCTTAAGAACATACATCTCATTTCCCCTGTGTAGACTTACATTTCCCTTTGAACCTCCCTCCCCCCAAAAGACTGTACTGTACTGTGATGTTGCTAGGCAGAGTAAGCTCTATTATCATTCTAAATCATAGTAAGATCACCTGAAAGGATGTGAGTCGGGTTATCGTTCTCTTGGTCTGAACAGGAATGCTTTTTCCAATCAAAAAAAAAAAAACAAACAAAAACTATGCGTCCATATTGCCATTTCACACTCAAAAACAGAAGATGAATTCACGATAGGCGATGGTCACTTTCTACAGGCCACTTTCTACAGAATCAAACAGCTTCATGCCACAACTATGGATCAAGATGGAGTGAGAGAAAGAGAGAGAAAGAGAGTGAGAGTAGAGAGACAAAGAGAGAGTCAATGGATAAACAGACATTCACTCATTATTTTATCATTTTTTCAGAAATCATTCACTCATTGTCTTTGATTTTTCGAGACATCTGTCTCAAATGTTGTTGGTCATCTTCTAGTGTCCATTTTGATTTTGAGCCACTGTTTTTTTCTCCAAAAATGTGTTTTTTTCCTTGGGCTAGGATGGAGGTGGGGTTCTACAAAATGAAATAAAAGACACTGCTGTTAAACACCATTATAGAACCTGTTGAGATGAGATGTTTTGATGTTAACAGCTGTTAGCTACAGACAGCACAAGAAAATCGAGAATGCAGTCATAATTTAAGTAAGGATGTTCTTCCCACCTGGTGTGCTTATCTTTTAGCAGGAATACGTTCTCACTGACCCTGACTCTCCTCTTGGACCAGAGTTTACTGACAGAGAGAAGAAGGTAGTTAGTAAATACAATTCATTGTGGAATTATAAGAACAGGCCTTTAACTACTGCAGTAGTTTAAACTGAAACAAGTAAAACTTTTTAGTAAATCAGATAGAACCAAAAATTAAACTCTCAAAATCAGTTGTATTTAATTTAAGATAGTTTGGTATCAATATATAATGGTTCTACCAATCTAACTTAAGTGAGGAAAAGTGTTGAATGAATGATGGATAGCAAACTAAGTTAATCAACTGTTTATCTGTTTCTAGTGTTTGTGCTAAGCTTTATATCCACTATACAGATATGAAGTGAATCTCTCAGCAAAGAATTCCTTTAACATTACATCTTCTATTACTGGTGTCACATTGTTATGTCACTGAATGTTTCTTTGTATCTTATTGGCTTGTAAGTTTGACTCATTGAATTTGCCTAGAACTATAAAACTGTGTTACTGAAAGCCCTACTTAACAAATGTTTCATTTGGTGATTAAATATTTCATCAGTCTGTTGTATGAACTCCAGATGGCACAGGGATATCTGATGTTAAATAAAAGGTTGTGCTGGTTAGAGTTCATTGTATTTTCCTGTATTTCCTCATATTTAACTGTCCAGGCTCTCATTCAGGATCATGGTGCTCCAAACGCAGAAGCTAACATAGCTGTGGAAAGACATTACATAACTTCAAATCCTTTCATGGCTGACTATCGGCCAAATCAATTTTTTTTTTTTTTTTCACAAAAGCTGAATTTTCATATCAAATCTAGGCCACTTGCACATGTGGACTTCATATCTGATCTCTGGTCATTGTCAGAACAGTCAAATCAGACTTTATGTAGTTTTTGAACCTCTCACATCTCTGCACTTATTGCCTGCTGTCATCATTCAGTGTCAGCACCTCAAAGCCTGATAAAAATAAACTTGGAGGAGGGCAACAACAGCGGCAGGGATCAATGGAGAGATGAGGAAGTATCGTAACCGAATGCTAGCACAGGCATGTCGTCCATGTTTATGATATGACTGTCGTAGAAATGACATTATTGTTGTTATTCTTGTATACATGTGGCTCACATTTCAGTTAAATCAGTTTAGGACCTCAGCAGTGTTTACGCTGGTGCTAGATGCATGTCATTTACAGTCATGAATGTGAACCGTCAACACAAAAACATCAAAACTGACTAAAAAAATCTGAATTGTCCATTAAGGCCTGTAATAAGAGCTTCACCAAAAAGTTAAAAAAAACTGTCTCTGCTCACAACACTTACTTGATAATGATAACAAAATAATAATATAATAATCATTTTCCACCACTAATATTAATAATAATATTATTGCTGATCCTGTTAAATGCTGTTGTCAAGCTCAGTCATTTCCACTCCTCACCTTCACTCTGGACTTTTCTAAGCGTGACAGAAGGGGTAGAGATGGCGGAGGCACGGAAGTTGGCAGGTAATGTTTCTGAGGAGTCAGAGGTCACACCACGGAGGTCCTTCTCTCTGAACATCTTCCTCCATGATGGTGACCGTGTAAATGTTTTCGTGCCATCCTGCAGAGACAATGAAATAATACCGGTGATTAAAAATAACCACTCTTACAGTGGAGGCTATCTATTTCAAGGTCTTATTCATTATGCATTAGTGAGGTTCAGCAAACTAGTATTTGACAAATACAAAGCAGGATTTGTTGTGACAATATAGTTGCACAGTTTTTAGTCCTACATGCTCTAACTAAGCAATTAGCAATGATGTAAACACAGCTGAACCACACTGGCATGCTAACAATTTGCCAGCAGTGGTAGATGCTCTGATGCCAAAAGGCTCTCTATATAAGGAAGAGTGATATTTCAGTCTGTTATTTTACTACTGAAAAGAAATTATCCTGTCATGACACAAATTGAACAAAGGGCAAAACTCAAAAGTGTGAATCAAAGGCCCTATTGTCTAGTCTTAGTTGGGGTGGTTACAATCAACACATACTTCCACCTCCTGTCAAGCATTGATTATCTTAATTGATTTTCAACTGACAGTTCGCTTTGTCGTACCTCATCTGGCCTCCTCTCTGTTCCCATGGAGATGAGGGCATTGTACTCCTTCTCTAGGAGCTGCCTTGCCTGTAAAAGATTGACAAACTGAGATTTAAGTTCATAATTAAGATAATTTAAGTATTGGAGATGAACATTATCTTGGCATTAGGCAAACAGAAGGCAATAGGAACTCCTGACAACAGTTGTGAGATAAACCCTCTACAGAAATGTTGATTCTTTAATTTCAGTGTCTATGAGCTGGCAGTAAAGGTGAATTGTTGAACTCATATGACGCTGTGGCATACCTGTGTGTTCTGATTGGGTATCTGAAGAAGAAGGGCCAAGTCAGTGTAGTCAAAGGTGTCATCCAATGCCAGAAGGGCCCCGTGGACCCCACTTTCTAATAGGTTGTCTGCAAACTCTTTGAGACCAATAGATTGCACCCAACACATCACTCGCTCATTGGACCACACCATCACATCTGTGGAGAGGGATACAGAGAGGTGATTATCAACTTACATGAGGTAACTGATCACTAACTATGCTGATACAAATTCAGCAATATGTGTGTAAATATGAAGCAGGAACCTTGGTTCTGATGTTGACTTTCATCCCTCCTTCTCTCCAGCTCCTTCCTGTCGTAGTTCAAGCGCTTCAAGCACATGATACCATAGTGGAGACTCACCCTGTAGGTGAGAATGAATTTTCATGAATGTTGATGAATGTTAAGATATTCAAAGGATGCAAAGAAGAAATAGAGATGGAGAATCAGACCTATGGAAACTGTCAACCATTTTCAGCTGGCCCCTCAGTTCTTTCTTGGTGAGGTGATCAAGCATGCGGGCATCCACCAGTGACTCCATGAAGTAGGAGCGGTACTGGGGCAGACCTAGGCTAGGAAGCCACTCATTTCCCACCCACTCATGGTTCATGTCTCCATAAGCCAGGATCTATAAGATGGAGGCAGGAGATGTAGAGATAAATAGAGAAAAAGAACACAAGTACAATGACTTGACTTTTATTCTGTTGCCAGTTTCCTTATGATATGAAAATACAGAACAATGACCTGAATTTGACACAAAGCATAAAGTGTGATTTGAGTTTTGTATACTATAATTAACACTGATAAGACTGCTTTATTACTTTGGTGCCTATTATGGAAATGGCAAGTCTTGTCAAATGATAAGGTACTGAAAAAAGAAAAATGATGCAATCTTTTACACACATTACACAACTCATATACATAACCCCAGGTGACCCTCCAAAGTGCAAGCTGAAAGTCTAAATATAACAAAAATTGTGGAGACTCCTTTCTGTCTAAAGGGATTTTCCCAACTGTTGTTCCTGTCATGGGTTTTCAGCAATCGTGCAAAGTGTAGTGGCTATCTCATTCAGTGCACTTAACCACCACTATTAAGCAGTCCAATTCATTTTTTAAGCTTGACACACACAAGGATCCTCGTAAGTGGAAAAGAAAAAAGAAAAAACAAAAAAACTTTACTTGAAAAAGTAAAAACAAAGTTACAGGATTCCTCTAACAAGGCATGGTCAAAAAACTGTGTTGCTTCTTGGGCTACTCAACCTCATCTGCCAGGGGGCATTGATGTCGCAACTGAATGGCTTAAAGGAGCAATGCAAAATTTCTAAAGGAAAACCACCAACACAGGACAGGAAATATAGAGATAATCAATTATGATAATCAACTTTTTCAAAGGATCTTATGAGCTGTAAGTTGTGACTTTATTAATGGTTAATAAATAATTGATCACTATTTTACAAATTAGCGATAAGACATTTACAGTACAAGAACAGCTATTGTTCTTGGAAATGGTTGTGCCAGGTTGTGGAAATCCTCCTCTAGCACTTGACATTTATTTTCTCTTTTAAGCTAGTTCTTTAAAGATACAGTGTGGACATTTTAGTGGCATCCAGTGGAACAGACTTGGCAGAAATGGAACATGATAGCATGTTTTCATGTATAATGAGTTGAAAACAAAAATCATTGTCTTCTTATTACCTTAGATTGAATGAGTCCTTTATACCTACACAAGGGGTGGTGCTTCTTCCATTGAGCCCACTATGTTGAACTGCCAAGTTTCTACCTTAGCCGGGAACAAACAAGTTTCTACCTCAGCTCTAGAAAGGGCTATATGTTTTGTTTTGTTTTTTTGCTAGTTCTGCAGCATCTGAGGGGGATTCAGTTGATTGCAATCTTCAACATCACCACTGGATGCCCCGAAATCCTATACACTGGTCCTTTAATCCCTCAGTAAGATCCTGCATCAAATAGACACATAACTTCAGGACAAGCCCCGATTAACCAGAACTAGATTTTCTCATTAACCACTTATGAGGAGTCAGTTTGAGAGATAGAGCTTCACTTTTCAGCTCTTTCTTCACCACGACAGACTAGTACACCAACTGCATCACTGCGGTGGTTGCACCAATCCGTCTGTCAATCTCACACTCCATCCTCCCCTCACTTGTGAACAAGACCCCAAGATACTTAAACTCCACTTGGAGCAGGACTTCACCACCCACCCAGAGAGGGCAGCCACTCTTTTCCAGAAGAGAATCATTGCCTCAGATTTAGAGGTGCTTATTCTCATCCTCATCCACTGCTGCAAACTGCCCCAGCACACGCTGAAGGTCCGAAGGAGTCAACAGGACAACACTGCCCGCAAAAAGCAGTGATGAAATCCTGCAGCTACCTAACAGGACCCCCTCCGGCCCTTGGCTGTGCATAGAAATTCTGCCCTGCCAGAGTCCAAGAAACCAGAAACAGGTCTGATTTATTGCTGGCAGTGCGAACCAAGCTCCTGCTCTGGTCGTACAGAGACCGAACAGCCCTCCGAGAGGGCTTCGGACCCCATACCCCATATGCCAGTGTTAGGAAAAAAACAATATTTAGGGATGTCTTAGGAAAAAGTTGTGTTTATTATTCTTGTAACCTTTAATTACCTTTGTAATCCAATAGCCTGAATATTAAATGACCTTACAGCAGATAGGTTACACCTTTGATGAATATCACATTTTGCATTACTAAGCAATGATAATATGTTCTAACAGAAACTCACCTGGTCCCAGCTGAACTCCTTCTGCTCCTTGTAGTTCAGGCACAGAAGAAATGAAAGAGAAAAGGGACAGATAGTTGGAAAGAGAGGGAACAATCACCAGGGGAAGTGTGTGTGTTTGTGTGTGTGTTAAGGTAAAAAAGAGTCAGGACAAAATGGAGAAGAGGGGATCAGAGAGAAGGCAGAAGGAGGAAATGTTTTGTTAGTAAGTGAGAATTAGTTGGAAAAACAATACATCAAAACAGATTTTGAGGGAATAGTAAGGGAAAAGTGTAGCCATACTTCCCCTAATCAGAGACAAAGAAAAAGAAAAAAGCTTATCAATTTGAGATTTTTGCTCATATTGCTTTAGTACCAGACTACATATGGTGTAAATAAAAGCAACATAATTTGTATCAGAACTGTTTGTTTGATTACATTATTATTTTTTATGCAAATTATTTGAGTGACACACATCCCTAAAAATCGTAATCAGCATACTACAGTAACACACTGATTTTTTTTTAGGTTTGATATGAAACACATTATTCTGTCTTACTGGTTTGGTGGCAGCAGTGAGAGACTCCATCTCAGCATGTGTCATCCAAATATTACTGGTTGACTGTAATGATGCAAGGAAACATGACATCAGTCTCCTTCATTGACATAGATGTAAAAATTTGTTAATGTCCCATGCATTTACTGATGTTTAAGTTAGTATCAATCTTTTGTTTGAGGCTTACAGAGCGTGTGCTCGCAGGCGCAGATGGACTAGTGAGGGAGACCATTTCCTGGATAGCCAGGCGGAGTTTCAGCCTATGTAGAGGGTTGCTTATGCCGATCTCCCTCTGGATCTCTGTGTCCGACAGGTTGGCCATAATTGCACCACTCTTCACATTGGCACGACACGCTGCAACATACCATGCAGGCATCCCAACCCACAGCTGGGTAAACAGAAAGAAGATGTAGCACACTTTGAATGGAAACATTACATAGTCAGTGCAATGATGATACTTGACAAACTATCAGATGATTAGCAACTGTACGCAAGTATCACTTGCCTAACCTGAGCCTATTACTAAAATTAACTCCAAGTGCTAAGATTTATTCTTATGAAGAGCTAAATAGTGGAGTGCATTTTAAAAATCTAGAAAAGTGACACAATATCTCAAGAGTATTTAGGAAAAAGATATTTAATATAAATACATTTAATTAAAATGAACTGGACTGAATTCATCCTCCCAATAACAAGACAGTAGCCATACCTCAAGCCATGTAACAACAGTAGGGCCATCCCATGAGGCGAAAGGCAGACCCTGACGACAGGCTTCCTCTAACAGGTCATGCCTGGCAAGGACAGTGGAAAAGAAAAGTGTGACAGAGATTAATTTCTTCATATCTCACCTTACCACTGTCTCCATTTCATAAATAGAAATTCACTTTGAACTTGAGATGTTAAATGCCATGATATTTGGTGCCAGTTTTTATTCATGTACCCTCTGGTGCCATCAGTACATATATTTAACACTGGATGGCACCAGGGGAATCAGTACCTTGCTTAGCGCAATGCTCTACAAGGCACCTGACTATGTATGTTATGTACTAACACCCTGTAGACAACAGGAGGACTTCTCTAATGTGAAAAATGTGTGAAAAGATGACAGATCTCACTTCTTTTTGCTGCGGCGGTCTTTCTCAACTGTTCCAGTCCCAAGTTTAGCCAGACCTAATGGGTCTGCTGAACCTAGATCATCTGAGGGCGTGGAGGCTGAAAAGATAAGAGATTGAAAGTAAAGATAACCTCAGTAATGCATCTCATGATAATTCTTTAAAATGATAAAAGTGGCATCACAACACAAATGGTTTTATGAAAGGTTGAGCAGTTTAAAATTGTACCCAATGAGACAGATTCACGCCCAGGTGTTCCAATCCTTCCTTTTTCCTTTTTGCCAAAGAGACGACCAATTGACGACTTAATGCTTTTCTTTTTGCTGGCTTTATGCAGGGAATCCTGGCTAGCAGTGGTGGCCCCATCAGCAGAGAGACTACACAAATACAGAGAGAAACATCACCACATATTGCAAGAGAACTTGAGGTCTAGTTTAGGTACCAAACAAAAATACTATCATGTACATATATATATCTTTTTTTTTACCTGCGAAATTCACGGTGGTCATCAAGACCTGCCCCTGGATGAGTGTGTGTCATTCGGTCCAATCGCAGGGCTCTGGGAACAGGGGGAGGTGTGGAGTCAATCAAGGCAAGGGCTCGACACTCCTCACCATCTTTGCTATTCTGCATGGTGGAAAGAATTGAGGGGATTTATACAATGCTTGTCAGTTTTACATTGCCTTTTAATGTTGGTCCACTCAAAAATATCCTTATGTGGGATATTTCTGTGCAGTACCTGTCGGTCAGTCTCCCTTGCAGGGGAATGTGGCAGGCGGGGGGTGGAATGTCCAGAACTTGGTGGTGAGGGAGATGCCAATGTGGAGGAGGTGATGGAGGGAGTCATGTAGCCCCTCCCAACGCTGTCCCGTCCTCCAAGAGAGGATGGTGGAAGAGGTGGTGCATCGAGGGCCACACTGCTGACGCGACTCTCAATCTCCTCTGCCCTTAGCTCTGTGCTCTCCTTCTCCTCCTGAATCAGCCTGAGAGTAGAGAAGAAAAGATACTTTGAGAAAAACACTTTGCATATGTCATGTTGCACCCTATCATTCTGCTTATATATTGGTTTAAAAAGTGAGAATGCAGAGATAAAACCTACTTAATCTCTTTGTTGATGGCCTCTAATTGCTCCTGTAACATGATGGCCAAAGTCTGTACATCTGTCTGTCCACTGGGAGAGAGAAGTTCTGATCCAAACAGAGGCTCTCTGTCCTCCTCATCATCAGAGCAGCCTCCTTCCACACCACCGTCATACCCAGAAGCCAGCATAGTGCTGCTGTCCCACTCTCCATACTGGAAAGAAAAGATAATATAAAAAATGAAAAACGAAAAAAAAATCAAAAGTATGTTGTTTTATCATCCATTATATCATCAACATCATCTCAGTGTGAGATGAACACCTTGTTACTATCGTCTCTAGCAGGCCCCCACCGGCCGCGGTGTGCCCGCCTGACCACCACCCCACCAGAGGAACTGCTGTAGCCAGCTGGGAGTGAACCACCACCCTGGGGGTACCGGAGCTCTGAGGCACTCCCTGGAAGAGATCTTCGAAAAAGGGTGGAAGGAAGTGAGCTCACGCTGCCCGCCCTATGATGAGAGAATTAATTTGTTACATCACATGAAAAGACATTTCCTGGTTGGATTAAACAACAACATGAGCTAACACTGGCTTGTGTCCCATGAAAAACAAATAGTGTTGAAGCAGTTGCATTTATATGAATTAGATATGAATATAATTATGTATATAGTATTAGTTTATTTTCTAGCCCCTGTGAATAATTACCTTTTAAGATGTGTACTGGAGGAACATAACAACCGAACAGGGGAGTAAACATAAATTCGATAGAGAAGAAGTGCTCATTGGAGGCAGTGTACATATTGTGTCCCTTGGGAGACTTTGTGTTTCCCTTAAAGGTTCATTATGGCTAACCTGGAATAAGAAGAGCCAGGTCGACCTCTCAGCTGATCCAGCTCCAGTTGTATTCGCTCCAGCTCAGCAAGTAGCTGCTCCTAGAGTACAGAGAAGAAAAGGCTAAAATCTGTTTGTTTTTCCACAAAGGAAAATGACCTCTAATTGTTAAAACATCATATCACTTATTTGTGAGGAAATAGATTTCTTAAGAATTTAGATATTTAGAAATTAAAGGAGAACACCCTTTGCAAAATGTCTTACAAATGTGTAAGATTCAGAAAGTCAGATTTCCAGATAGTCAGCACAAATGTAATTTCTGCGATAGAAGACAGGCAAATTTCAAGTTTCAAACATGAGAATAAAATAATGTAGTTGAATACCTTATTAGCTAGAAGATCATCTTGGATTTTCTTCATATTGGACAGTTCCTCTGAAAGAGCATTCTAGAAGAGCAGAATAATAAATATATTTATTTTCCATTCTTGTTTTCTTCTACATCACATAATATACTGCACCACTGATTAGTCATATTGATACCTTTTCTTCTAGTGCTGCCATCCTCTCTTTGAGGTGGAGCTGCAGTCTTTCATTGGACTCTGAAAGAAGCTTGTCCACTGTATCTGAGAGCCGTTTGTTGTGTTCATCGTTCATCTTCTCCCTCTGCCTCGCCTGAAGTGAAGCAAGGCCGTACAAAAATTCAATGAAGATGCTCAAGCTTGGAAAAAATTTGGCTCTAAATTTAGCTAAGCACAGAGATATAAATGAGATTACCCTCTGTAGCTCTTGGTTCTTCTCCTCAAGTTGAGCCTCCATTTGCCGTAGTCGCTCCTCAAAATTTCCGTGGCGCTCTTCTGCCTAATTAAGAGAAAACGTCAAATATTTCAAATTGTTTGGAAAAGCTTGATTCTGGTGTGGGGATTGATAGAAAATATAATCTAGAGGCATAATTATTTGATTATTTCAGTGTTAAGGCCCATCTGTGTGTTGAGCAAGCTGTCTGCTCAGGCAGCAGTGTGTGAAGGCCTCAGACCTTGTTGAGAGCAGCAACTCTTTGGGCAAGCTGGGCTTCAATCTCAGGCAGTGTCTCTGCCCTCTGTAGGGTCTGCTGAAGCTTCTGCTTTGCTTCATCCAGACGTTCCTGTAGTTGTCTGTTCTTCTCTTCACTCTGGAAACACAGAAGAAGGACGGTGATTGGAGACCTACACTCATGTGGAGCCAGTTCTAAAAATGAATCTCACTCCAAAATAATTGTTAAAAATAAAAGTAGTCTACATCCCAGATCCATTTTTAGATTTATAAGTACGACCACACTATATAACTGACAGTTTTTTTTATGTGAGACATTTTTACCTGTCTGTGCAGGGACTCCTTGCTGGCCAGCTCATTTTCCAGCTTGTCTTTGATATCATGAAGAGAAGTCGCCTCCCTCTGGGCGCTGAGGTACCTGCAAGCAGCACCAAGCCACCATCAAATGGAATTAGTTCTCACCCAAAATAAAGAATTATGTGATATATGTAATTATCCAAGATTAATTAAAATGGTATGGTAAGTAAGAAAAGAGGCAACTAATCTAAAAAAAGGCAATTCCAGATGGCCAGGAAAGAGAACTATTTTAGACAAATGGGTCTTTTTTTAAGGACACTGGTAGTTTTAGGCCCACATTTACTAAAAGAAAAAAAAAAACAAGATAAACTCAAACTACTAATTTGCACCTCAAGTCTTTAAATAGCTGTTTTAAATATATAAACTAACCCTAAACACTGCAGATGATTGTCTAGATTGAAAATTTAGTCAGGAGGCAGTTTTTTTATTTTTAGCACACATTTGCATTCTTAATAAGAATATAATGCTAATATCATGTAAAACAACCTTAGATTGTATAAAAGGATGTCAGGACAGCTTTGCAACACATTGCCAGCCAACAGGTGAAACATATGGTCCTTCTGTTATGTGCATTATAGCTATGTATGAAATTCTGGGACAAAAAAGAGGGGTGGTCATCAGCACTAGGAATAGATGAACACAGCACAGGTTACCTGCGTTCTAGTGTTGTAATCCTTTCCTCCATGTCCTCCCTTTGACAAAGGGCCTGGGGGATGCAGAGATGAATCATGAAACTTACATATTACACATGAAAAAACAGCTCTTTCAACAGAATTATCTAATAATTAACACAAGCAAGAGAAAAAGGTTAGATGCATGTATGGTCTGCATAAGGAGTATTGTGATGCTCAAGGAATCTATTTAAAATGTATTCTTGCAACAATAATAGGCAAAAATCAACATTTTTTATTTATCATTTAATTCTTTCAATTTTTAGTTTATTTTGTATTTATACAGCATATGCACATTATGTTTAAATATACACTTGGAGCCCAGGGAGTTGAGGGCGCTTAGGGTTTTGGCCAGGAAGAGAGACATTGGCGTTGACATACCTCTTTCACTTCCCTTTGGAGTTTCTGATTGGCCTCTTCTGACTTCGTCACCTCCCTCCTGGCGGCTGCAAGCTGTTCCTCTATTTCCCCAACCTGACATGACACCACAAAGGCACACAAGATGACACAGATTGAACCTATGTGAGTCAGAGCAAACTGCCACAGCATAGAGTGTAAATAGATGCAGCTGAGATTGATTACAAATGTCTGGTCAATGTAATGTAAAAGCACCACTGACATACTGTAAGTGTAACGTGCTAACATGTGACTCTGACACATTGAACTATGTAGAAACTAGCTTGTTTTGCTCCAATTTTCTGTTTTTTTCGTCCTTCATTTTACCCTCTAACCAGACATTCAGTGATCTTTATTTAATGACTTTTATCCTAGATCACCCATTCTCAACCTTGGAGTCCCAACCCCAATTATGGTTGCAAGATGATTCTGGGGGTCGCAAAATCATTTTGTAAAAATATAAATGTGCAAAATTAATATTAAATTACATAATTTCAAACAGGGAGTTGTTTTAGTTGTTTTGTTGTCCAAAAGTCATTGTATCAAAGTGTGTAAGATCTCAACAGTGCGTATGAGTTTCTGGTCAGTGATGCACAGCGGAAAAAAGAAACAAAGAAAAAAACTGGCACATTGTTGCTTTAGCCGCAGCTGCAGCAATAATTAATTACTGCCTCTCACCTCAGCAGCCTGCTATAAAGTTTCAATAAGTACTTCCCAAATGATGACACAACAGAGAAGTATGACTGGATACGCCAGCCTTTTACCAACTCCACTATGCATCACCTCCCATCAGAGCTGCAGGACGCCCTGCTAGATCTCTCCACTGACCACACATTACAGACTGCTTTCTCTGCATGCACACTGGAAGAGTTCTGGTCAATAGCTACAAAATATACAGCATTGTCAAAAGCTGCAACAGATGTACTATTTCCATTTGCATCCACATATCTGTGCAAACAGATCTTTTCTGCGCTGACATAGATGAAAAACAAATACAGATCACGACTCCTCAGAGTTGAGAGTGATCTTTGTATGGCTGTGTCTAACATAAAGCCAAGAATGCAACTGCTCTTTTCTAACAAGCAGGTCAAACATCTGGGGCCGAAGGAGCAGATTGACAGTGTAAGATTTTTTTTTTTTAAAGTAAGTTTTTTTAAATGTTGAATGACTGTAATGTTTACAAGCTCTCAGCAACATAGATGTTTAAAATGAAACATGGGCTGTTTTTCCCCCAATGTGTTTTGTCAAGGCTTTCTAATTAGCTGTGCTTGTGCTACCAGCAGTATGATGAGATGTAGTGACCATTGTCGGTCTGTTTCTTATGTCAGAGAGTTAATGATGCTTCTTTGTTTTTCAACAAATCCAAAAGTGTTTCAAAATAAAATAATAAAGAAACTAATAACTGCAGTGTGATCATAAGTGCTTGATTTGTAAATCTGTACGGTCGGGCACTGTTTCAGCACCGCGGACAGCGTTTTATCCATTATGTGTTCATACCAGCATGTGTGTGTGT
>JANJYP010171925.1:0-10087 GCA_024605115.1 Rastrelliger brachysoma
TGTCAAAGTGCTACAAAGTAGAAACATCAATATAAAAGACAAATATCATAAAATAATAGATAATCATTATTAAAAGAGAAAACATGTTCTAAAAAGAAATGTTTTACTTGTTTTTGGATCTAATTCATGTTCTTTTTTGTTGTTGTTTCTGTGACATCTGAGACAGCAGTTTGGAAAATTAATAACTAAAATAAATGAAAAATTCCTCATTCTTTGTCTTTCTCTGGACTTTTAATTTCACCTCTTACACAAAGCTTGAATAGCAAACATAAACATTCCACTGCATGGTTCATACCACCATATACACATTTCTACATAGTATACGCTTACACTAATAATGATCTTTTTCAGTGGATAGATGTTAGGATAGATTTTGATTTACCTTCCTAGTTTTAGATTTGTCACAAGAACCAACTGGGGAAGACTTGTTAGTTGCTGAAGAAAACTATAATTATACTGTTGGCAAATGTATTAAATAACTGTCATTGTAGTTAACTGTATAGGAATCATTTTCACAAACAAATTAAAAAAAAATCTTGAAGCTCTTTCTTTTAAATGACAACCTAAGGCTATCGACTTGTATGTTGTAGCTAAATAATAATTGAGTGGAAATGCTAATCAGTACTAACCTGGCTATGGTGATACCGGTTTTAGTTAGCAATATAAATATATTATAAATATTCAACTTTACATATACAGTAGAAGTGAGAAAACCTCTATGTGCAACAGAAGCTTGTAAAATAGTGGCTTTTATGTTAGCTGAGTGTTAGCTTTAGCCTTTCATTAGCATTTGTTGAAGGTTGAATAACTCAGTAACCAAGATGGAAAAAAGGCTAAAGATTTACTTATAGTACTTCTAGACTAGGAATCCTTAAATGAAGCACTGCTTCATTCAAGTGTAAAGAATGCACTTTGATTAAGCTTCAATGATAAACGTCAAATTTATAATAAAAAGTAATCATTATCCCAGCAAGCTCACTTTGTTATAGAAGAAAAGACAAAATGTCTTTAATGCGTTTTTAATGACTCAAAGCTTCTATAATTATACATTTGAGCCTCATATCCTCATGTTTCCTACATATTTGCTTGTAATTACTGAAAATCCAAAATTGTAATGAAGTAATACTGGCCTTAAAATGCATTAAAACATTATGAAAGGAACATGAAGAGCTAAATAATGACCGTAATGTGAGTCAGACATGTCTTTCATTTCCTTTCCTTGCCAGAGAAGCACAGGACTTCTTCTAGTCAATCTCTGAGACCAAGAGGAGCAGAATGTGAGCTCCATGTGTTGCGCATTTGGCTAAAAAACACTTGTCAGCTCTTTTCCGCAGTGGTAAGATTGCTTCCTAATAATATGGTTTATAGGGCCAGTTTCTGTGGGCCTGTGCTGGATGTTTCCATTTTAAACTTATCATTAGAGCCTGCTCCTTCCACATTTACTATCTTGCAGCAAAAAGCATGTGTTTAAACGTCAGTGTTTCCAGCAGGAGCACATGACATGAGGCTGCGCTTTAAAGTATGGGGGGAGGGGGGTTTCTGGTGGTGGGACTGATATGGTTTTCACATACTGTACTGCAGGTGTCATGGATGGTACTTGATGTTCATATACACTATATTATTAAAGGATCAATCTGTTTCTTTATAGATGACACAGTTACATACTCATTAAATATGCTGGTCTTTGTCCTCTTCAACATTTACACCATCATAGAAACACCAAAATAGTTGTAGTTTTTAACACCAAAAAGGTCAAGAATTAGTGTTTCATAACTTCTATAGGCTTCCTTTTTTCACTTTTAATATTTATATTCAGTACTGATGTCTGAGATTTTGGTGTTAGAACCAAAAACTGAACTATATTTGAATAGTTGATACTGTTAATAAGATAGTAGTTATGATGTAGCAGTGAAGACTGATGGCTCTAATGGTTCTACAATAAACCCCACACTTCCAGAAAGTTCTTGTCATTTTCACTTTACACCAAATACATGGAAATCATTATTGCTATGTTGTATTTTCATGTCTACGGTAAAATAGGACATGATATTGTGTGATCCACTCTCTCTGCTCTGAAACATTCATCAAGTTTTTGGAGCAGATTGTGAAGGTGTATGTATGTAAGGTTTAAGTTGTCCTTGAAAAGCAGCTCCCATTACAAATCAACAATGAATGACATCATAGCGACCAAACATTTGCCATGTTTTTTTTCTAATCTGTCAGTATCTAGCACGTTCATCACTACTTAGAAGAGGCAGATTACAGTCCTGGTACCAGGCTGTATAAGAATAGGTCACACAGCACTTCTAATTAGTGATAAAGCAGGCCGAGCCCCCCCTCAGTCTGACCGCCAAAGCCTACACACTCAATAATTAGGCCACTGTGATAATCCTGCTGTCTCCAAGCTTCCATTAGGAAGCAGAGAGGAGGGAGGTGGGGGGGGTCAAATGTTCAGAAAACTATTACACTTAAACAATCCTCCACATGCTCTGTCTGCTCCCCATCAGCAGCGCAAAGAAACACAAGAGAAGCAGCCACCTCGTGAATGTACCATTTTTATTGGACTTATATAGAAATACTTAAAAAAAAACATGAAGTAGCACCATTACTTAAGTTTTACTTTTTTTTCTTCTTTTTTTTCTTTATCATGTATAACTTTAAATGTCAGAAAAATAAAACTCTTGATACATTTTCAAATCTTGTCTCAGCAAATATAATATTAGTATTTGACCATGAGGTTAAAGGCCCTTTATCATAAAATAAAATATACTTTGTTCTTAAACTTTGCTCAATAAAGTACATTTACGCTCAAGTAACTTCACCTACATATACATAAACAAGTGGTAAACAAATGTATTAAAATAGAAATACTAAAACTATAGTGGTGCAACAGAAGCCTGTAATTCCCACTGGAATCTAATTCATACAAATTTTTAGAAAGCATAAACGGTTTCTTTGTTTTCAACTTACTAAGTTTTGTACATTTCAATGTTTCATAATAATATAGAATAAAATATGCTTTATATTACTGAATAAAAAATATGCTGGGTGAAGCAGATTTAAAAGACATTTTTTGCTGAACCTATAAAAACTCCATCCCAACAGAATACTGTCAAATGCAATACACATTTTGTGGACTTGGATTTCCTCCCACAGTTGTGTGATATTAAAATAATACAGTGATCAATGCCATAAGGCCATACTAAAAAATAAACAATATTTCAACCCAGCTACAAAAAGTTCACTGAACTTAAATTAAAATATCTGTAAACATCTTTGCAATAAGAAATATAATCTTTCAAGTCAAAAAAGAATAAAATACTTCAATCTGTATTAATGTCATTTTAAAACTTTCAACTTGTGGAAATTTATTCTATACATATATATGTAGGATATGTTGTTGCTCTCCCTTAACGTGGTTTCTGAACTCGAGCTGCAGTATCTTTTGTAAGTCAATAGTCCTGTCCTGCTGGTAGCCCTCCATGTTTCCTCAGCCACACCCCTCCCCACCCCCACCCTCACCCCCCGGCCCCATCTCACTACATTCGATCAGCAAAAACTGGAAGGCTTAGCCAGCTAACAGTCTGACCCATGTACCTCCATCATGACCCCGCTGTGTCTCTTCACTTCATAAATATAGGGTACAATTTACTAGATGATTACTACGCTGTAATATTTAAAACATGCACTTAGATGTTGAAAATATTTTCCCAAGCTACAGTATATTATTAACAACTTTGACGGAGCCCCCCACAAGGGTGTCTGTCCCTTCTTCTGGATACTGCAGCCTCTTACATACATATGTATATCTATGTACACTGTCTAAACGGATGACGATGATGATGATGATGATTGGGCGATCCCATTAAACCAGTATGAAGAGTCTATTGTTGCTATTGTAGCCGTCAGTCATAGAGTTACACTTCTTATGAAAATATACGTATAGCCTGAGTGACGCCGGTGTGGCAGACAGGGCATTTGGGCTCACTTCTCTCACAGATACGATTGGCACATTCCATACAGAAGAGGTTGTGCCCGCATGGGACCAGGGCGGCGATGACCTCACTCTCGAAGCACACCGAACAGTCGCGGCTTCCTTTTCGGCTGGTGCCGGAGGAGGTGGAGGAGGAGGAAGAGGAGGAGGAGGACGAAGCCGAGGAATCGCATGGTACCCCAGGAAGGTGAGGGCCTGGCAGGGAGGCGATGGTGTTGGCATAACCGGGGTAACTCAGCGGGCCTCCACCTGGGTCGCTGCGCACCCTCCGGGCCAACGGGTGCTCACTGCCTCCAGTGTGACTTTGGAGAGGAGGCGACAGTCTGGGCTGGGGCGTGCAACCATTCACTCTTCTCTGACTCACCACTATGCCGTTGGCGTTAGTGGAGGAGTTGTTGGCGAATATAGCAGACGTGGAAGTGGGGGAGCTGCCTCCAGTGGAGGAGGGGGTCATGTGGCTTTCGTACTGGGACCACAGGAGGCCCGGCGGGGCTGGCGTGGGGTCAAACCCTGGCGAGGAATCAAAATTCAGATCAGTGCAGTCAGGAGAGATCACCTCACTTCCGTAAACAAACCCGTTGCCGTTGGTGTTGACATTAATGTTGTTGTTGTTGTTGTTGCCATTGTTGTTGGTGGTGGTGGTGTAGCTGAGCGCTGGGCTGGGGGGACTGTAGTCAGCCATGCGGGAACCGTTGTTGCCAAAGTAGGAGTCTGTAGAGGCGCTGCCCAGGGAGGAGGAGGAGTCATTGCGGTAGTTGGAGAAGGGTTTGCGTACTGAGGTGGGGGTCATCCCGGCGCTGGGCTTGGACCACAAGGTGGCGTGGCCATGCAGATCAAAACCCACATCCGTCCCGTTGGCGTGGAAGTCATTTTCATCCTGGAGCTCGATGAGGCCTCCAGTCCTCATGGCGATGTGTGCTTCAATCTCTTCGCGGGCCCGGTCCACATTCTCCGGCATCCCCGTCACCTCGAACACCGGCTCCTTGTCTCGGCTGGGGGTGACGATGTAGGTGTGGGTCTGCTGCTGGATGCGCTTGATAGTGGCACCTTTGGGACCTACGACCAGGCCCACCACACGATAAGGCACCCGCACTTGGATGGTGGTTTGTCCCGGTAGATTAGGAGGTCCAGGGACTGGGGTGCCGCTCCCGTTCACGCTGGTGTTTTTGTTCCTGGAGGCTCGGATCATGGAGAAGTGCTCAGCGGCAGAGATGATCTCCCTCCTGGCCATGGCCACGTCTTCCCGTCTGCCCGTCACAACGAACACAGGCTCCTCGCCTCGAACTGGGGTCTTGATGTAGGTGTTGGTCTTTGCTCGCAGCGCTTTGATCTTGCAACCTGAGGCACGGGAATGAAAAAAAGAGGGGAAGGAGGTGAGAAAAGGTTCCAAAATAACAACAGATCAAAATATGTCATGTGTTAAACCATTACTTAGGGACTATTCAAAACAGCTGCTGGATGTTTATTATTGTCTCTCACAAGGCCAATGGCCTCAGAAATCGGGTGAAACCACCCTTTTGGAGAAGAACAAATTCAAACCACATGCTGCACCACCATGAGCATACAGCACGACAAAAATAACTCACAAAAGAAAAAAAAAAACTCACTTCAGGATCCACGCTGATCCCTGTTCATTTAGCAAAAAAAAAATCCAAAACAGCTGTTACACTCTTGATTTATATTTTTATACTAATAGCATTATGGAAAAAGAGGAAAAAGCTACTTAATCACTTGATTGCCTGGCATCAGTGCATTAAGTTGCATTCCAACAGCCTCCAGCGTGCACGCAGGCACACACACACGCATCTCTTTATGATCAAAACGGACCGGCTGAGGAAACAGCCTTGGAAGAATGACATAATTAGCAGAGCAAAGCCAGCTGAGTGNGTGTGTCGGGAGGGGGGTGTGTGATGTAAGTATGGATGTAGAGGAGGGTGAACCCACCTACCATTTATATGGTCTCGGCTAATTCACTTTTCACTTTTTTTTTTTTAAATCTATTGAGAATGACTTTGGATCAAACTGACGGAGGTTAAATGAGGACTGGGTTTCAGTTATGTGGCTCTCCCTTAAAAAAAAATAATCCCAGAGGTTACAGTTAATCCATGTTTTTTTCATTCCCAATTTATAACCTGATGTAACCTGACAAAAAAGAGGCACGGGCGCAGGAGAGCGAAAGAGATGTAAATAAATAGATCACCTTCATAAACGTGGTGGCTTTTTTTAAGTGAAAGGATGGGAATTAGTGGTGGATCCTTACAGTCCCTTTGTTTTTTTTCTGGGAACAACAACAACAGCAGCAGCAGCAGCAGCAGCAAGAAATATTGCAGGGAGGGGAAAAGAATCCGCATATGTAACCAAGCACTAGTACCGCCCTGCAGCCCTACAGCTGGAAGACTGTGTTAGGTCTGCTCAGCTATGGGCGTCTGCTGCCTGTGGCAAGGTAAGATCGTGACCGTTGTCCTAATTTGATCCTGTGCTGTTTTCATCATCATCTTCATCATGTACAGCAGATAATAAAGCCGGGGATCGATCAGCAAAGAAAGCCACATATCTAGGGTAAACGCTAGTGCTGATCATTTGGTGACCTACATGTCCTAATTTACCACATAATGATTATAATGACCTGTCAGCACGGCAGTCATTGCTGCACTTCACCCAGAGGTTCAGGAAGTGTCTACTGGTGCTATTTAGGCGCAGGGAAGGCGCTTAGTCCCCGATACGTGTCTCTTCTCTTCCTTCAAAACTCCATTCATAAAAACGGCATTTTAAATATTTTTGATTTGCCTGTAAGCGTGTACGGAACCGACTACATGATTTAGTCTTTCAGCAGAGTTGTTTCGATACACTCTTTAATTCGGCATACACATATTCACAGTTGGCAGTTGTTTAACTTAAATGTCAACTTCTTGAATTGGTTCATGTGCTAGCACGCCGCCCACCACTGTGCATTTATAGAGCAGCGTTTGAGTGACTAAACTGGCGAGACAGTAACAAAAGTTCAAGTTTTTATTGAACTGATAACAGCGTGGTGGATTATGTAGAAGCCGAATTCACAAGCGCTGTCAACATTTTCAGATAAGATGTTAAAAAAGCATTTTAAGTTCGTCTGCAGATGAGCGAGACTGCGTTTAGATAAAACACATAGTTTTTTGAGCGTGTAACGGTTGTCTGTTCAGGGGACAATAGCTCGGGACGTGCCGTACCTGAGGTGCTGGTTGCTGCATAACATGACAAACACTTAAAAACTGTGTTGAAACACCGAAATACTAAAAACACACACACCTTGTCTGCCCACAATCTCTGCCACATGCTCGGAGCTGGGCACCGGGACGCACTCGGTCATGTTGACGCTCTTTTTCCGGGGCTCCTGGTTGTCGTACAGTGGGTTCTCGTCGTTGTCCAAGCCGAGCAAGGAGAGTTGATCCAGGGCGATCTGCAGGGCTCTCTGGTCATCCAGTGCATCTCCCTGGACACTGCTGTCTGCGAAGAGCGAGCTGGGCATCTTTGCGACTTTGCAGCGTTTACAGGATCGGATAACAGGCAAAAAAATAGGAAGGAGGGTAAACAAGGAGTGATCTTAGGGGAGAAAGAAAGGAGAAAGGGAGGAGGAGGAGGGGAGAGGCACCGGACCCGGTTTTTTAAAGACAACTGGTCAGTGCAAATAAATCAGTGCGGCTGAAGAGAGAGAGGGGGGGGAAAGAAAAACAGTGCAAGGAGCTACAAAAAAACCATCTACCCCCTCTTTTTTTGTTTGTTTTCCCAGTTTAAACTGGATGTCCCGGTCCGAACTGAGCCGAGCCGGGCTGTGCTTGCTGTTGCACGAAAAGACGAAGAAGGAAAAAAGCGTGTTTATTCCAGAGCCGGCGGTGAAGATAGTAATAATATTCCTTCCTAACAAAGTGCCCCTCCCCGGCTGGCTTCCCTCAGGTCCTCTGTTGCTTCTGTCTGAGTCTTTGCAGAGCCAGACAGAGAAGATGTGCGGGTGACGTCACCACCAGGGCAGGGACGATGCGGTGCATGGGGATCATTTGCATATAAGCGACACGATTGGCCGCATAATAATGAATGGGCGTGCACTCGTAGGCAACCACGCCTCCTTCTTTGTTCTCAGTCTCTCTCTTTGTTTGCTTTTTTTACTCCTCTCTCAGTTTAACCCAGACATGCTTTATTGGCATAAAGTGTACTTTATAACTCATATATTATATAGGCATAAATACTTTTATGAATTCAATAAATCAATGCACATATTTATGGGTTAAATATGATCTGTAAATCTTTTTTTTTTTCCATCCATGCCTCCTGTTTGACACAGTTGGGGGCTTTCCGTTCTGGGCTGGATTAGAGAATTTTGAAGAATATATAGCCTAATATATAATGTGGGAGTTATACTTTGTATATTTTTACAACATATGACATCATCTTAGACAAAGTATTGGGGGAGAAAAGTAGCAGCTAAAGAAGCAGCTGTGTATAAGAAGCATTTGATTTTCGTTTAGTTTAGTTTGGTTTATTTGCACACGAGGAAGGAAAAAATACATAAAACATACAGATTCTTTTGTTGGCAAAGTGTGCAGATTGAAGCTAAACAAATTCATATTTATCTGATTTTAGTGTTTAGGAGCATTGAGTGTCTCAGCCTTCCTAAACAGAACCCAATAAACACACTCAACATTGTTATGTCAGCTTTATACATCATGAATTTTCCTAATTTTATGGGAATTGCTTATAAACATGATTCTGAAGTGCTGAAATGCTTCAGAGTTTTATAGAATACTTTTGTTTGTGGTTTCAGCTGTAAAAAGTTAAACAGTTTATGGATCTTCATCTGTATCATGTGTATTTATGATTGGTGTTGACAGTGATTTATACCGCTCTCTCTATGTCAGTTGCAATTTTAAAAAAGGTGTATTTAGTTTTGAATTATTGGAATTTTGCCTAACAGAGAGTTTTGCCTTTTTAGGGTCTAATTTAAAGAGGGTAAAATAGTTGATTTTTCAGTTATTCATGTGAGTCATAATGGCATCTGGCATCCTAAACAATGATGCGGTAAAGCCTTGTCAACATAATCAGTAGTTAAAAGAGCAGAGCACCAAGATAAGATTAAAATGTGATGATAGATGTGTTAATTGTACTAATCTAATTATAATAATTGTCTACTTATAACAATGATAAATCACATAGGAAATACATAGGACTGGACAGTAATGAGAGAACTATCACAATATTTTTAACCACATAACTCAATGTCCATATTGTAGGGATTACTGTCAGTGCTTTCACAAAATATTTAAGATATTTTTTATAATGTGGATTTAATGACTAAGTGGATAAAGGCAGATCATAGAACAGTGTGTTAAGATCAGAAAAAATATACTGCTGCAGGTATTGATTTACAAGTTGATCTTTTGGAAATATAGTGTTTTTTCTGTAGTGACAACATAATACTTTAAATTTTTCCAATAGCTTTTCCTTTTATCTTTATCTGTCGATCTGACAGTGGAAAAACCATCCAGCCTGTATCAAAAAGTTTGATAAGGGACATTTAATACACCTCAGATGCAGCAGTGCAGTCTTGATGAACAATAGCTACATGCAGTTTGCATATCATTTCTGCATTTTTCCTAGCATTCTCAGCTTGTTAGGAAGCCTAAACATGAAGAATATTGCCGGGTGATGGGTTAATGGCCTTTGTGGATGGTCATAGACCAGGGAGGGCAGGAGGACGGTGGAGGTGGGGAGGAAGCGGGTGGGGGGGGGGGGGGGTGGATTGTCAGGGGGGTGCTGGGCCAACACAAAAGGGATTTCAAGCCGATTGAAAACCGTTGAGACCAGAAGCACTTTGCTTTGTCACCTCACTCCTGGAGCACAATGCCAATGCAAATGAGGAACTGCTCAGGAACTGGAGGAGGTGATGGGATGGGACCCTCTTGTTAATATTTGACACCTCAGTTCACCCTTACCACTCTCTCTCCTCCATTCCAAGCAATCCTAAACCCATTCAATCTGATATGGGCTAAATGGTTCCCATACTTTGTGGAATTCCGGACTACAAACCAACACACACAAGAGTCACTTTTGATAAGATTTGGA
>JANJYP010172031.1:0-15580 GCA_024605115.1 Rastrelliger brachysoma
ATATTTAGAAATTGTCCATCATAGCGTGACATTAACTGTTACAATAAATCAGTAATGAAGAGGGTGAGTAGTACTAATGTTTTGCAAAATTATTATATAAATAAATAAGTTAAAATTTAAATATGAAATAAACAATGTAGATTATACCTAATGAATGAATCAATGCTGTGTTGTGATCTCTGAAAACTGTAAAATAATCTTAATCTATCCTCTTATTAATCTTTCTAGCTCATGCATACACACACACACACACACACACACACACACACACACACACACACACACACTATTTACCCTCCTATTCCACTTATGGATGTGGTAACTAAGAATTGTTGTAAAGTTGCTATGAACAGCTATCAGGCATAAATGCTCATCACGACAAATAACATCAAAGCTTTTACCAAGCTAATGTTAGCTTGAGTATTTACTTCATATGATACATTTAACCACTGTAGCTCTTGGCAAAAAGTTAATGCACAGTGCCACTTAAGAATTTGAAACATATCTGTAATTGCTCAAAAGAAAGCAGTAGTGAATATTAACTGCTTTACTTTGAATCTACAGTTATGTCACAACTCCCAACAGATGGATGCAGAAAAAAGGAAAGAGCAGGAGAGAGGAAAATAGGAGAGTGAATGACAGACAGGGCTTTTAATGAAAAGAAATTAAGAAGATTGTGATGGTTGTACTGTTTATGTATATGTGTGTTTGTTTTAAAATTAAAGTATTGTGTGAAAAGACATATTTACTTAAGCATATTACTTTACTAATAATCCTGTTGTTTCATTCATTTTCATTTTTAATACAATCAGGTTTCCCTGATGTAGAGCACATGACTTATACAATACTAATCAAAAGGTTGTACACATCTTCTGATTTTCTTCAATCAGAAAGTCTATTCTAATCTTATTCTATGATAATGTGTCACTGAATTATTGTTAGAAAAATTAAAAAAAAAACCCTCTCTCATGTTGCAGTATCCTGGGGATGCATATTTTTGGTTGTAAGTTCAGTCTGAAGACAGAAGCGGGAGACACGGTGCCTGATAGGAAGAACTTTGACTCTCTCCTCTGGGCCATCGTTACTGTCTTTCAGGTACAGATAGTTTAATGATACACACGCAAAACACACCCACATCAACACACTTTTGTTTCCCAAATGTGCCTGTGCACATATTTTTACAACTGTATGCACATTTGTGTGTGTATCATATGTAATATATGTGTGTGTCCCTCCACTCTTCTCTATTTGTGGTAGATTCTGACCCAGGAGGACTGGAACATGGTGTTGTACAATGGCATGGCGTCCACCTCGCCCTGTGCTGCACTCTACTTTGTAGCTCTTATGACTTTTGGAAACTATGTGCTCTTCAATTTACTGGTTGCCATCTTGGTAGAAGGCTTCCAAGCTGAGGTAAGTCATGGGTACCTGTCTTGGTTCAGGTTCAGGATTAGCACTTTGAAAAACACAAATTGATTAAATCAAATGTGATATGCTATATGAACAAGTTAGCTTATTGGTCCTGCAGTTTCCAGGACCAAGATTTTTTTTTTAATCTAATGATCTTTCATTTTAGTTTATGATACAGCACTGCTTTGATGGTGATGACAAGAATAGCATGCATGTCAGTATTGTTATTAAAGTGATTTAATGTTGATTAACACTCATGCATGAGTCATGAGTCCATAATTGACTAATTTTGTGCATGATCTATGATAATGAACATACAGAAAATTTTTTCACATGTTTTCATGTCTTGTTAATTCACACTGTCTTTGTCCTTGTTTTTATTAAATAAAAATATAATATACATATAATAACAATGATAAATTAGAAATAAGATTAATATTAATTTTGAATAGTTTGTGAACACTGAATTAGATCCCAGCTGACATTGGCTGAGTGGCAGGATACACCTTGGACAGGTCACTAGTCCATCACAGGGCTGACATTAGTCATATTACCATGAACACACACATTCACACCTACAGGCAAGTTAGAGTTTCCATTAAACCGACCTACATGCTTTTGGTCTATGAGAAGAAACCCACAGCAGGGCCCCAGTGGGACAGTGGCAGTGCTAACCACTACACCACCTTAACTTGTGACTGATTAATTATTTCTAAACTTTTTTACTCTTTCTCCCTCTTTATTTTGTCTTACTTTTCCAATACAGGGAGATGCAAACCGCTCTTACTCGGATGATGACAGGTCTTCTTGCAATTTTGAGGAGAATGATAAGCAGAAAGATACTCTCCAAGTATCTGGTATGAAATACAACTAGAAACTTAACAGGCTTTTTTGGATTTGATTTTTTCTTTTTGTTATTAATTGAGATTTTTCTCAAATGAAATGACAATTTCACCTCTAAATGTGGGTTGTGCCTTTACAAAAATATGTATTTATAACGTTTCAGTTATTTTAATATTCAGACAGGAAAGCTAAGAAATAAATGTCAAATCAGGCAATGATGAATGAAAATGAATTCAAATGATTGCAATTGTAAGGTTATTACATGCAAAATTGCTACTTTAAAAGTGATCTTTGACTAATCTCACACCGTAGTCTTGATATATGCTTAAATCTGACTGGTTTATGGAGCACCAACATCTATGCTAAGAGGTAGAGGTATAACCACAGTTCTAGACATCCAGTCCCCCAGAAGGCTACTGTATCAACTGATTTGTTGTGCCTCAGGGATCAGTAGTGTTGCCTGTTTCCAATTTCCACAACAAATATTGCTAAGCATCTTGTCCCAGTCTGAAATGTAAGCTGCACAAAACTTTAATAAATGCATGCCTAAAGCAATTTCTCCATCCTCTCCCCTACTTCTTCTCCCTGTAGGTATACAAAAGTGAACTCACCAAAAACCAGCTAAGCATTATGCAGTATAGAGCAGCACTTAGCAACACATTAGAGAGGCCTTCAGTGATGTTTGATCACACTTCTCCTGAAGCCCAAACGTGCCTTTTAATTGTCAATGTGTGTAAAAAAAAACACAGCTGACATGCTAAAGTTTCTTGAGAGCTTAACACTTATTTTTAAAAATAGACAAATCACTGGCCATTACTAGCTCCTCTCTGGCTCCTGTAAATTGATTTAGTGTCAACAAAAACTTCTGCCTTTCTGAGTCGGTCATAATATGGTTTTAGGACTTAAGTGTTTTAGAGGGATGGAAAGTACCAAGTTCCGAGAGAAGCAGCAACAAAATCAGTGAAGGGCCTTCTCTTTCCTCCCATTATCACCACATTCTTCCTAACTTCCTTCCTTTTTTCTCCTCTCCACTCGCTCTTTTCTACAGATCCAAAGATCTGTACACTCACTCCTAATGGGCACCTAGACTTGTCCCCACTGCCCGCCGGTCTGTTTCCAGGAGAGAGGCTGGCGTTTGCTCTCGGCTCCAGGAAGAACAGTGTTATTTCTCTTGGCAGGGCCAACCTGGAACAGAAGGCTGTGGTAAGAAAAGCAGAGACAAAATATTTAATGAAGAAGTTTTAGTCTTGTCTTTTTATGCCAACAAAAATGCGTGTTAATTTCATCACAGTCAGTGTTTAAGGGCATTGGTGCTCATTTTAGTCATGGAAAAAAACATTGTTGATGAATATATTTTGTCTAGTCTGACAAAAATAAAACTATTCTTCGATTCATGACTGAGTTATTTTTCTGAAAGTTGTTTTAGACCACCCCAGTACTTACACTCACTTTTTTTGCCTTATGAGTTTACAGGAAAAATATATGCAACAGAAATTTGTTAATGTTAATTAATTGTTCAGGACTCATATAATGAATAGCTTATACATTATTTTTCTTTATTTCATTATTATGAGATAAGGTGATGATGTAACTACTGGATCAGTTCTGGTTATTTTAGGGAATCCAGATCACTGGTGTATTGCTCAGATTTACACGGAAATGAAAAAGCCCTCTCTCTTTGTTTCCCAGTATCCAGGTCGGAGTTATCACAACTGGGGCCGCCCACTGGCTCCCCAGTCTCAGGCCTTGTGGACCCGTCGTTCCAGCTGGAATAGCCTGGTAGGATGCCATCCCTGCTCCTCCTCATCTCCCTCTGCTAGTCCAGCCTTCACACCCACGGCTGCAAGGCCTTTTTATGGTTACGGCCTAGGTGGTCTGGGAGGGGTGGTTGGAGGAAGCCTTCGTATCCGGGGCCCTCGTGCCTCTTCGCCAACCCCGCATGAGGAGGAATCTCTTCTCTCTCCTCCTGCTGTTGCTCCCAACGCTCTTCACCTTCCCCATCCTATGCTTCCGGGCCATTTTGTACCCAGAAGGGACCGCAGAGCTCTATCGCTAGAGCTTCCCCACCTGCTACAGGTCCCAGGAGCCTCACACCCTCCACCACCACCACACCACCTGCTGCCCCAAAGGAAGAAGAGCTTCTCTGGGGGAATGATAATCACTGGAGGTGGTGGAGGTGGGCTTGATAGCCTGGGTGGCTTAGGAGGGGTGCACCAAGACTGTAATGGAAAGACTCCACTGTCACAGCTTCTCCAGCCCCCTAATAGACACCCGACTGAGCAGGCTGGAGGGGCAAACAACCAGGGCCAGCTGATGGCTGACGTCTTCCCCCAGGTTAATACACGTAGCAAGGACCAAGAGGACCTGGATGATGATATAGACTATGTAAGTCACTGTTTTGCATGTGTTATAAAGGGAATTTTAATAATAACACTAGGAAAAACTTAATGAGTAGGTGAAATAATGTTATGCGACCAATTTCTTATGAGACACTATACGAATCCCAGAGAAAGTATGCAATAGTGTTGGCAAACACAATCTATGCTTCAGATTCTCAGTAACCCAACCATTAGCTTCTGTGTTGAAGTACAAAATTTTACACATGTAATAATCTCCCACTCTCTTGTGCAGGATTTTCAAGTACTTTGTATAAAGCCTGCATTCCCTATCACCTGGGCCTCATGGGACTCCCATTGTTTTCATTGTAAACAAGTCTGTGTACGAGCGAAACAAGGTTAATTAGAAAGGACTATTTAGACAGCGGGGGAGAGAGCTATACAGATGGTAATTTTGGGAGATGCTCCTAGCTGTTGCTATAGAAGTGTTTCAATTTCGTAAATAATTTAAATAAAGAGTATAAACAGACAGTTTCTCTGTGCAGCTCTGTCTTTTTGTGTTTACTATATAATTATATTATACATGGCGTATGGGCTCTTCTTGTCTCTGCATGCTCTGATGTGAGTATTCTTTGTTGTAGAGCTTGTGCTTCCGCATCCAGAAGATGTTAGAAGCATACAGACCAGACTGGTGTGAGACCAGAGAGGACTGGTCTATCTTCCTATTCTCCCCACAGAACAAGTGAGTCCATTTTACCCCTCGCTCCACTTTTTCTTTACTGATGGAATGACCTCACCAACAAATTCAAAATGTGTGCTGTTTTGAAACAAGTCCCAACAGCCTCTCATACAAACACTATAATAGCTGGCCACAGGACATATCTCACCAAAACAATATCAAAAATGGGCTGCCACATTTTGTTCCCCACCTCATCGATAGGAAGGACAGGTTGCCAAGCATCTACAGAGAAGGACTACATTAGAGTATTGATCGTTACCTCGCAAATGACAAAGGAATATTTTCTACCACCTCGTATCCTGTTAGAGAGCAAAAAACAGGCCTTTGAGGGGATACATTTAATACCACATACAACTCATTAAATTGTGCATTAGCTTTCAGTGATTTTGTGCTAAGATCTACACAGAAATGGCTGAGAGATTTTTAATAAAAGGCATTTAAATATCTCCAAAACAGTTTAGAATAAAATCCATCCTTCTTCTTTTCGTTTAATTCTGTTTATTTAAACCCTTTCCAATAAACACTGCAGCAAAGATATTTAATTGTTTTTTGGCAGTGCACAGTGAGTCACATGCTAAGTTTTGAAATTCATATTCAGTATACTGTACGTCTTAGCCTTTTCAGTCTCTATCGGCATGTCTCTTTCTCTTTATCTCTCTCTATTGCGTCCTCCCAACAGACCACTGTCCTCAGGAGCCTGGTGCTTCTGAGACTGTTGTTAATGTAATTTGTTTTGAATTAGGAGTGATGTAAACAGGGGCTGAATGAGGCTATTTACTCAGCAAGATGGGAAGGCGATCCTATGCACTGATATGGAACTTGGCTCCTGTTCTGATTGAAAGGAAGGGGAAGAGAAGTTCCCCTCTCACACACATTTTTTCCATCCATTTTTGGCTGTATTTCAAATAAAACATCTTTTTAAACTTTCTTCTTGTCTGTCATTGCTTCTCCATCCTCCTCTCTTCATCTGTAACTCATTCCTACTGTGCACCACTCTTCTTTCCTTCTCTTCTCCACTTACCTCAGGTTCAGACAGATATGCCAGTCCATCATAGCCCACAAGCTGTTTGACTATGTGGTGCTGGCATTCATCTTCTCCAACTGCATCACAGTGGCTCTGGAGAGGCCCAAGATACTACAGGGCAGCTTGGTAAATACATCTGATATGTGTATGTGTATGTCTGATGTGTGTAGAAGCTAAAGCTTGTGCCTGCCACTTTCATGTGGTAGCTTTTTGTATTCTCCAAGGATGAATTCAGTTTTATTATCTAAAAGGTGCCATAAAGAATTTTTTATTATGCCTAATTGCCCAATCTTCTCTTTTTGACTGTCAATCTTGCTGTTGTTTTTTCTCTCTCTCACCTCAGGAAAGAGTCTTTCTCACCATCTCCAACTACATCTTTACTGCCATCTTTGTGGGCGAAATGACACTCAAGGTAACATTTTACAACCTGTTATTGTTACAAACTTTATTACTGCCTGTGACCCCTGAGTGTAATGTGTGTACAAACTACAGAGACACATCTTTTTTGTCTGTCTCCTCCCATGTCTTCCTGCTTGTCTCCCTCACAGAATTGAGTTTGCCTCAGTGCTCCCAGAGCCCAGCCCCTTCCCTTCTTTCTTGGCAATTCCCATGTTCCTTTCAGAGAATAGAGCAATTAAGCAATGTCATTAATTAGAAGCTAGTTTCCTCTTATGGATGCAGTCCATCTCCAGCACTCCCCCACACTAGCTCTCCTTCTGTCCTCTCTGATGTTGACTGCTGCTTTTTTAAAACTGTTTTTCCACTAGCATAGAGTCCCTCTGTCCTCACTAGTGCTTTTTCACACACTCAATCTCTCTTCTTTCCCCATCCTTTCTTTTATCCTCCCTCTAACCCTCCAAGCCACAATTGCCCAACCCCTCGTAGTCTCTGTATTCACAGCAAGAGACTCTGGCACAAGTGGGCCATCAATTATGCACTCCCACAATCAATTATTAACCAATCACAGCTCGTCAATGAGCCACAGGCTTGTCAGCCCCCTGGCCGAGCTGTACACGTCTCCCTCTGTGTCTCTGTCTGTCTGAGCCTTGTGTATCTCAATACTGTGTGTTAGCGTGTGTTTGTTTGTGTAGCATTAATCTCTCTCTAGGACTCCACCGCTGAGCTTAGTGTTATGTACAAGGTGCAGCCAAATAAAAGGCACCGCACAGCAGGACTGAGGAATTGGTCAGCATGCTGCCTCACATTTTATCATGCTATTTCATAAGGCAACTTCAGACACAATGTAGCACTTGCCAAAATCCATTTAGCAAGTCTAATGATTGTAGCTGCATTAATATGCAAAGCCATCTCTCATGTTTTTTTTTTTTTTTAAGACAGTAGATATTATAGATCAACAGATGAGAAGCAGATTAAATATTAGAATTGTGGGAAGCTAGAAGTTTTTGCACATTCAGTTTACTTTGTCATTTAGGTTACATTTTGGCATTTAGACCCAAGATGTTTGCCAGGCACTGATCTTTCAACCATCTTGATAAGTTTGCATGCTCATCCCCACAGTCTCTCTGAAGTAAACAGCTTCAAATGTCAGTTGCAGATTTTTGCCTAAGCAGGCGTGATGCTCCCATGGCTGCTTAGCAAAACACAGAATCCAGCTTTCTGCATGTGTATTACATTGCCTGTACAACATCCATCACTCACTTTTGAACTCAGAGCATGGTAAAGTACCTTCATATGTTAAATAAGCTTTTGATAAGGCAAAGACAATGCATCTGGACTATTACTATACTCACAGATATTTAACATACTGTTACCTGTGCACTCCTTACAGTGATGATGTGTGTTTAAGAGAGAGAGAGAGAGAGAGAGAGAGAGAGACGGTCTAACATTTCCTCTTATGGTCAATAATCTGTTGTCCTACATCTGTTTATTACCTTTTTTTGTAACACATCTCTCATCCCCTTGCTTTTTCAGTTTCACCTTGTTTCCCTTTGTGCTGTAATTTTTATTTTGCACAGCTGGTTCAGAAATAGAAAATAAACAAAGGTCTTGTTATTGTGTTTCATTTGCCATATGGCAGAATTGTAGTTCATGTTTTAATACTTTGTTTTTTCTATTCTCATACTCAGGTGGTTTCCATGGGTCTGTATGTGGGTGAGCAGGCTTATTTGCGGAGCAGCTGGAACATTCTGGATGGCTTCCTGGTCTTTGTGTCTTTGATTGACATTGTTGTGTCTATGGCGGGTGGGGCTAAGATCCTGGGTGTACTTAGAGTACTCAGGCTGCTCAGAACATTACGTCCCCTCAGGTAGGGACAAAGCACTGCATTTTTTAATGTGTTTGAAGATAATTAGCATCTGTGGATAATCTTGTTATGAAGTATGACAGCTCTGCTACGTGTGTGTACAGATTTATCTTCACAATTTCACACGACTTTAAAATGTCTTTTTTGAACAAAATTATTGAATGTGCTGTGTAATAAATCCATTTGCAAACTTATTCAATCAATCACATTCAATTTTCCTTCTGGTCACTCCTGTTTCCTCCATGAATCATAAAGTCTTTGAGCTAATCACTGCAAATTTCAAGATAATAAAATGGAGCAATGGCATTCACCATCCCCAGTGTCCTGAGATATTGCAATTTTTAGAGAGACTGTGATAAAGCATTGAAAGAAATACATTGTTATACACAATCTGCTTGCCATAAAAGTTTGTTGTTTCACTTGTATCCCTTTCGGTTTTGATTTTCTTCAGAGTGATCAGTCGAGCTCCAGGTCTGAAGCTGGTGGTGGAGACCCTCATTACTTCACTTAAACCCATTGGCAACATCGTCCTCATCTGCTGTGCTTTCTTTATCATCTTTGGCATTCTTGGGGTTCAGGTAGGGAACAACTGATCTGCTGTGTTTAATAATAGTGATGATACATACTTCTGGATCCAAATTATTTCTGTCTTTTGTCTCTTTCAATTAAAATCTCATTGTCTATCATCGCTGAACAACGTTATTCAGCTGGTGGAATCTTTGACCTGCTTATCATTTCACATAATACCACTGTTTCATCTCACTGGCAGGGCTTACTAAGGTTTATTTGTCTTTTTTTTTTATAAAAGCAGTCAGCCAGCATCAAAAGCCTATCTCATTATTCTTCTATTGACAGCTGTTTAAAGGCAAATTCTTCTACTGCTTTGGCCCTGATGTCAAAAACATCACCAATAAGTCTGATTGTCTGCAAGCCAACTACAAGTGGGTCCACCATAAGTACAACTTTGACAATCTGGGACAGGTTAGTGTCATGTGTGTTTCCACATATAGGTTGTGCATAATGTTTGTTATTGGAATGTATAACAGCACATAATTAAAATAAACTTGATGGGTAACAGTTTTCCTTACTGTGTCTGTTGTCCAGGCTCTGATGTCCCTGTTTGTACTCGCCTCAAAGGATGGCTGGGTGAACATAATGTATCATGGTCTGGATGCTGTGGGTGTGGACCAACAGGTACAAACACATAGCTGTGCAGCAACAGTTTTTTATAAGCAAAATATTATTATTACATTCACTTACTATAGAGAGGGAAGATACTATAATTTCTCTTTCATTTGCCTCAGTTGTCCTTATTACAATGCAGCTGTAAAATACATATTTATTTTAATTTAAACTGACGTAAAATGTCCAACAAACAAAAAAACGACCTTTCATTTAGGCACTATTCAAATTTAAATTTTATATTTTTATGTGGCTAACTCATTGTTTCCTTTCCTCTCCTTTGTTTTTTCATCTTCATCTACCTCTCATCTGCATCTCCTCACATCATATTACATCACTCCAACCCCAGCCGGTGACCAACAACAACCCATGGATGCTGCTGTATTTCATCTCCTTCCTCCTTATCGTCAGCTTCTTTGTCCTCAACATGTTTGTTGGTGTGGTGGTGGAGAACTTTCACAAGTGCCGCCAGCACCAAGAGGTGGAGGAGGCCAAGAGGCGCGAGGAGAAGCGACAGAGGCGCATGGAAAAGAAGAGGAGAAGTAAGAGAGAGAAATAAGTGGAGGGGGATAGTAGAGAAGAGATGGACAGAGTGTGGAAGAGGCTAAAAGCTGGAAGAGAATTTATAACAGGCATATGAACCTTTTAGAGGAGACAGAAGAAGAGAGAGGAAGCGATATAAAGAGAAATAACCAATAAGATCCGATATACAATTTATAATTTTATAAACATTAATCATAAGAAGATGTGATACAATCATACCAAACATAAAGTACCTCCATTTTTAATATGGCACATCACAAGAATCACTTTCTGTCAGCGTGTGGAACTGTGATCAACACTGACGGAAATGTATGCTGTGGAAAGAAAGAGGGATGGGAATAGAAAGACACAGACAATAATAAGCACACAAACAGCAAGTGTCATTATTGTTAATGTGTTATGTAGTTTAAGATTTTTGCCTGTTTTCAGCTTGATCACAGCACTTTGATCAAGCACTCAGTGTTGAGCAGGTCTTTCTTGGGGAAATCCTCTACTACACAGGAGGTGATTTGTTGTACATTTATAGAAGCAACAAAATCAGTTTGTTTGGAACTGACTGAAAATAGTTTTTTTTTAACCCCAAATACCCCAAATATCAGATAGAAATAAGTTACATTTGAAAACCATGTTAATATATTTTTCTACCAACAGAGGCTCAGAAGCTGCCCTATTATGCCAGCTATGGCCACATGCGCCTGATGATCCACACACTGTGCACAAACCACTACCTGGACCTCATCATCACCTTTATCATCTGCATCAACGTCATCACCATGTCCCTGGAGCACTACAATCAGCCTCATGTAAGAAGGAATGTGTGTGTGTGTGTGTGTGTGTGTGTGTGTGTGTGTGTGTGTGTGTGTGTGTGTGTGTGATGTTTGTCTATACAGGAGGGAAAGAAATGGGCACAGGTCCAGCTCTGTACTGTACTTGTATTTATGTAAGTATTTATAGACTGCTGCAACTTAGCTTCTCCTTAAGCTCCTTTTCCACAAACTACTGGTATGCACAAAAACAGACAGATACCTACAAGCTCCATCCCAGTAAGATGAACTTATTTTGGATATTTATGTAGAGCATTCACTGTAATTCTGTCAAATCTTTGTGGCTTTTTCCTGCACTCTACTACAATAGCATCTTAAAATGACCCTGTGATAACTGACTGGAAGACCACCATGCCATACTATACTATTGGCATGTGTTGTGACTAGCTGCAGTTCATAAAAAGGAGGCTGCTGATTTGATATTGGTTGCTATGGAGTTTAATTATTCTAAGTCTTAGAGTGTACATAAAAACTAGGCATGCACATAAGACTGTACAGAACAGATCACGAGGGAGCATTTCTGACCTGCCAGGATGTAGAATATATCTGTGAGTGGAAATATTTCCTTGTGGGAGAGCATTTCTGCTCTGTGCGCAGAAACACAGTCCCACAAGCATGAGGTTGTGCTTGCAGCTGCTCAACACTCACTCACTTGTCAAGTTGACTTTTGAGACTTAGGAGGCAGGATTGGAATAGACAGTGGCTGATGTCTCTGCTCCTTTAATTTGTCACTTTGAATATTGACCATGATCTGTGATTGGCTCTTTGTTTGACCACTGACAACCAAGGACAGGCAATTGCCAGAGAGAACAGTCATTTTAACTCTAAGCTGGATAGATGAGGTGTAAACACTTCACATGTACAGTGACCCAAAAGTATTTTCCCCTTAACGCACCATTGTAAAAGAGACTTTTGTTAAAGTGATGACAGGACACCTCGTACTGCAACCAAGAAAAGTAATTTTATACCTAGGATGTTATCACAATGTAAAGTTTATGAGCCGAGTGAGAGCATGCTGGCAGTGTTAGAGGGGGAAACACTACTGCTCATATATTCAGTGGGCTGCATAACACAGAAACAAACCTGGAAGCTAGAAACGTTCATTGGCATAGCCAAGCAACTTGTATTGAACTGAATGAATACTCCCAGTCAGAAAAATGAAGCCAGTGCAGAAGTGCCTCAAACCAGCATTCTTCTAATGGCCAATAAAGCCATTAATTACAAAGGCCAATGATTACAAAAAAGAAGTTAGTTTGCATGGAAGCTTTTGAGTAAATGTGTACTTCTCACTTGATTTATTAACTCGATAGGGTCATAAATAAATAAAGAGCTAGAATAGTGAATTACAGCCTCATTTAAAGTAAATGGAAATGCAGGGTATTTAGGGTGCCATGTCGTGATTGACAGTTTGAGTCCTATTTCAGAGGGTTTTATTTGACACAAGTTTACCGTGGTGGAAAAAAAACACTATGCCTTTTGAAATATTGCATTAAGAATCATTTTTAAATCTTTAAGTGCAATTTGTTTTAGTACAGCCACAGCCATAATTCTAAATAGATCTTAAAAAGACATTAAAATCTTAAAATTGATCTATACCATTAAAATACATAAGAAATTTGGGTCATTTTGGTACCAGGGATTCACTAATGAGGGTATTGCTTTTTATTAAAAGGCACAATTTCTGTTGCCGTGTCTATATAAAACCAGCACATTCGAAAGTTCCTCAGAGACAAAACACAGGAAACACACTTGAGGAGACATATTTTCAACCCATTGAGATTGTATATTTATAAGAGTATCTGAAAACTTTGTTCCACCACTGTATTGGAACATGTTGGACACCTAAAACTTCTTACTGTAAGTGTTCAGTTGTACTTTACATCCTTCTAAGGTTTCGGCTGTTAAGTCTTATGTTAAGTGTAACTTGTTTGAATGGTTGCAAGTCCGTTTTCGTAGCTTAGTTAGCTACAACCTAGTATGGTCACTTTGTGCTTCAAAAATCAAAGATGGTGATAGTTAAATCAAGACATTACTGGCAAAGTTTCACAGGTCAGTTTGACAAGGGAGTATGTGTTGACTAGCAGCACATAGAGAGGGTTGAGCTCACACTTGTTGCAGTGTTGTGCTTGCGGGACTGTATTTGTGTTTGGGGCAGGAAAGCTCCCTCCCTTTTCTACTTGAGGATACTGTTCTGTACACTCGTATCATGTGCACATACCTGTTTTCATGTGCACTGATTTTAAGACAATTGAAGCACCATAGTTGCTGTCAGAGTGGTGTTAGTTGTAGAGTACATATCTGTCCATTCGTGTGTGATAAATAGGTTCAGAAGCCTGATAGCATTTTTGCAAAGGAGAGAAAAGTGATTATACTTGAGATAAGATGCCTGTTTGACCTTTAAAATCCAGCAAGTTTTCTCAAACTGAGTGAGTACCAGATATAGGTCTCGACTGTGTTTATCAGCTCTTGGTCCTGACATTTGACAGCCTCTGACTTGTTAGAAGCTCATATTTTACAGCTTTATCTATGGAAGAAGAAAACGGCAAGCAAAATAATTGCCAATCTCAGCAGTAACAGGAAGCTAGACTTGATATTGAAGATAAATAAAGCATGCTCTGGAATATGTAAATACTCTGTAAATACTTTTTTGTGTTTGTTAGGGGACGTTATGTGTCAGTGTTTGTCATGCTATGAATGGAAGATGTTTTGTTTTTTGCCTTTGGCATGCTTGGTTTTACTCTGCAAACAATGGGAGCAATTCCGGGCCTACATTTTCTCCCTGCTGAAACCGCTGATACTTCACCCCCACCCCACACATACACACACACACACACACACACACACACACACANACACACACACACACACAGACATGCCTCTAAACTCTCTCTTTTTCCAGTCGCTGGATCTCGCACTGAAGTACTGCAACTATTTCTTCACCTCCACTTTTGTGCTGGAAGCAATACTCAAACTCATCGCCTTCGGCTTCCGTCGCTTCTTCAAAGACAGGTGCAGTGTGTGTTTATACCTTGTGTGTTAGTCTGGTTGTGTGAGTGTGTTACTTTCTGTCTGTATTTAAGTGTATCTGTGGGTTGGCACTTGTAGCGTATGTTGTGTATAATTCTTATACAAGTGTCTTTTGGATTACAATCTAAAAAATTTCAACACAGATGGAGATTTAGTATCACTAATGTCACTAAAAATTAGAAAATCATTATATGTTTTACTCTGTCAGTTATCACATATTTAATGTGAAAAAATGAAACACTGTAGTAAATATCAGGGATTGGTATCGCTACAAATCCCCTATCCATTGTAGGATTAGTTAATCTGCTGTCCAGTGGTAGACTTTACTGTGCCCAAATGGAGCAGTATGATGATTGTTGGTCTGAAAACATCTTTTTGGATTTGACTCTGAAAAGTGAGCTTTGTATTTCAAAACAGACGAAGATTTAATGTCACTAAAAATGACAATATCACTCTATGTTTTTGCCTATTCAGCTAAGTCATGTATCACATTTTGGAAAAAATGAAACATTAAAGCAACATGGCTCCAGGCCTCTGCCATAATCTCTTGAATTAATATATAATATAAATAGTGTTACAATAAACAGTTATTTCGTTCAAAGTGCAATGGCTGCACAAATCCGCCTTTTGCTTTGATCATTATAAATGGAATAGGCTTTGACGATGGATGAAGGATTATGAAATATGTGGAAATTTGTGAACTGGCTCTGATATGTTTTGTAATTAAGCTGACTAAACCATACTGTGTTGAAAATATGGATTTCATGACAATTAGCACACATCATCAGCACTGTCAACCACAGCCTACAGTCAATGGAAACAGGAATGCCATTATTACAGCAAAATGAGTAATAATATTTGGCCACCATCAAACCCATCAAGTAAACATAAACTAGGCTATTTTAAGGAGGGAAAAAACCTAAAACAAACAAAAAACAGTGAAACTTCTTATTTTGCTTAACATAATTAAATTAGTTTTGTATGTGATACTACACTTGCCAGATGTTTAATTGACTATACTGACCTTTGTTTGACCTTTCAAGGGAAGCACACCTCAGCACTGATCTGTTTGCTTCCACATTCAATCACTCAGAGTCCAGACTGATTGATTTGTCTCTCACCCAAACTTGCACAGTGATGAGTATAATGTATTATTCTTTTAAGGGATATAAGGTAACTAATTAAAGGCAGTAAGAGATTTGGGAGCTTATATTACACTGATTGTAGTTTAATGTCAGTGCCCTATTTTACTTAGTGAAGAGGAAAAGGAATGATATAAGATGGAAGTGGGATGGTTAGTAGAGACGAGACAGATAATATATAGGGGGGGAGTCTGGAGTCTGATCAAAGACAAAAAAAGAAAGAGGACAAATGAGTGATGAAATGAGA
>JANJYP010172042.1:0-11447 GCA_024605115.1 Rastrelliger brachysoma
CTTATCAGTGGTGTTTATTTCTGCTCTCTCTGATCTTGTGTACGAGGTGCGTCTGAAGTGTCATCTGATGTGTCAGCCACATATTTATATGTAAAACCTTGTGAATGAGCATGTGCATGTCTGTTGAATGATTTGTGGGGTTAGTCAATTTTTGCATGTTATATAAACAGTAAACATCGCTCTTTCCTTTTGCATTGCTTTTGATTTCACAACACCAGTAGGTTACACATCAGGAACTTTTGGGTCCTTTTGAAAGACAGATGACAGTAATCAAAATTCTATTTGACATATGTGCAGATATTTCAAATATATCTGATTACTAAGTTATATACAAACATACATACAACACTTCTAAGGGTCATTATTATAATTTTTATTCCATATAGACATTTTATGAATCATTGGACAATTGATTGATATTCATGAACTGACATTGATTTTATATACTTATACATATATATTTATTGTAGTCTATACTAATATTGTTAATTTTTTTTTTTTTTTGCAATAGTGGGGACTAAACAAGAAAGCAGAAGGAAGAATTCTTTAAGGAAATAACATTTGTATTGTTGTTAAGATTAGGACAGGTTTGTTTCTTCAAAAATCCACATTTTGGCTAAGGAAATGATGCTACATGCAGTTTCAAACAATGTTTATGATAAATACACACCAAGAAATTCAACCCTTGTTGCTAAGAAATGTATACACTCCCAGCTTTCCCTGACCTCATCTGTCATTAACGTGGATGTCTGACAGGATTTAAATGAGCTGTAACTTAAAACTGGTGCTTATTCAAATCAAAGATGTCAGTAAGACCAGAACACCTGTCTGTCTGAGTGTGTCCCTTGTTATTTTCATACCTGAACAATCTGGAAACCATGCATTTGTACAGTCTTTATATTAAAAGTTTAAACAATTTAGTTAGCAGAGTTAGTTTTTTTTTTAACTAAAATAATAATCTATAATAATCTTTATTTATGTGCCACTTATCAAAGATAACATAGTGCTTTACAATGAAAAGAAACATTTGTTCTCTGATCTTTTCAGATACTTTAGTCTACCCTGGTCCTTGTCCTGACTGAGTGTTGCTCTTACAGCAGGGTAGTTTTCCTGCTCTGTGTAGAAACAGTAGAGGTAACACCAGACTGCTGGGTAGAGAGAACCAGGGTGTAGACAACCATAAAACACATATCTCAATTTCCCCTAGTTGTTGTGATGCATACAGGATAGTGCTGACCATACTCTGGCCAAACTTTAATAACAGCACTCCAAATATGGCTATAATGGTATAGAATGCCCTTAACTTTGATTGGTCAACCTGCTGTCTAGTCACGGCCCCTTCCCCCGGCCCTGGACGAATCAGAACACAGAGAACCGAAAGGCTGCAAAAACTGACAATAACTAATGTAAGGACTGTCATAAAAAGATACACGATGATGACCAGCATGCTACCATTCTTGATTATCAAACCGGAGGATGCAAAACATAGAAGCCAAACACAGCCAATGATGATATTTCTGATTCTGATCCCACTTGCATTCTTCAGTCTCAGGTAGGTGACAGGGTGAACGACAGCCAGGTAGCGCTCCAAACAGGTCAGGAGGTGAAAAAACGTCTGCCCATATGTATTGATGTAGAAAAAGCAGGTATCTGCTTTTAGGATCACATTTGGGAATTCAGTTATGGTGATAAAACAGGGCATGAAGCACCCTAAGATATTCATCAGGTCCACGACAACCATGTGATAGGTGAAGACATCCGAGTGGGTCATCACTGTGCCAGAGCGTTGTTTCCTCCATCGTTGGTTGCCCAAGTAGAGGACGGAGATGCAAAGAGGGAGAAGGAGAATTATGTTGGTGATGGTGTAGGTGGTCATGCTGATACGACCACTTGTGGAGATGTAGCAGTTGTATGATAAATTATATAGGTCGAGATATGAAACAGTAGAATGAGGAAGAAGAGAGGAGTTGGAGGAATTGACAGACATGACTATGGGGGAGGGTCAGGGATAGAATAAAAAAGAGAGAAAGATATCAAAATTAAATCAACATGACAAAAACATCCCAAATACATACATCCAAATATACATTGAATTTCAAATTAGTCTTGAATTTTAGTGAGTTTAAACTGAAAAAAGTGACAAAATAGTTACTGTGCCAGGTTCAGGTTCAGATTACTTAATTTATACCCGTAGGTAGATTTACTTTGCAGGTAGTCTACATCCATACAGCAAAACATTCAATCACAATGACCCAAAGAGAATACATGACAAGGATACAGCAAACAGATAAATGGCAAAAGACAGGACCAGATAAAATAAGATCACTAATGAAAACACACAGTTTCCTTTAAAGTTGTCGAAATAGAAAACCAGCCAATGCTCCAAGGATATAATAAATATTGTGAGAAATATCCCACTTGCATCCTGCCCATAGTCACTGGGGGCCATAACACGTTATCGCTGTTAGGTTCAGATTGCACCGTTGACCAACATAAACCACTGAAGCCAACGTGGTTGTTGGTATTCTGTTTCTACTAATTGTTTTTCCACAACTTTTGAACACTGTATGCTGTACCTGAAATAACCAGTTTTTAATTTAATTTTTACCCACCCTTCATGTAACTGTGTCCATCCTGACAGCAAGACAGCAAGATCAAAAAATCCTCTAGAACCACCCTGGCGCATATGTGACTGTTATTTTATTAAGATTTTAATATGCAGGTGCACAATGAGCATACACTCTGACTGTTACACACAACAGCACACAAACATGAAAAAAAATTAAATAAACTATATTCATTAACTTATTAAAATATATATGTCATATTACTTGGTCTTAATATTTCATTAATTGCTAGTCAGTACCTTGGAGAGTGTCGCTGTATGAAGGGTTAACATGATTAAAATAAGTTTTTGAATTATTATATTCTTGAGATGGCATTGATCAGGTTTCCATACTTTGACTAAACAAAATGATTTTAAAGAGAACCAAATCTGTAATTAAAAGATGGGACTTGAATCCAACCCTGTGTGCACCCTGGCTGTTTTTCACTGTTAAAATGGAAGAATTGGAAATGTTGTAAAGGCACTTGTGTAATGTGCTTCATGCTATATGCTATAGATAAGATAAAATAGAGCCCACTATGTTAACATTTTACATCATAATTTAAATGATGAAATAACTAAAAAAAAAAAAAAAAAAGGAAGAAGAAAGTTTTCTGAGTGTTTAGTCACCAAAAATATAATTAGTATTTCATTCATAATAATGTTTTGTTGTTTTTTAAATACACTCACCTTATCAGTGATGTTTATTTCTGACCTCTCTGATGTTGTGTCCAAGGTGCGTCTGAAGTGTCATTTGACGTGTCAGCCACATATTTATATGTAAATGTGCATGAGTGGTGTGTGCCTGTTGAGTAATTCATGGGGATGATCTGATTGTCTGTTTTTGCATGAGACATCCCTCTTGTATTGCTTTTGATTTTATATCAACTTTCTTGATAAAGACACATTACTCTGATCAAAAATATATTTCTCATGCGTACAAATACTGCAAATATATCTGATTAATAGATTACATACAAAATGGCAAAATGTCATGGCACACATTTTCCGTTCTTAATTTATACACATTACTTCCATCTTGTGGCAATTTGCAGCTGAGGATCAATCCTTAAAACTAAACTATTAGGATTTAAATATTGATATTTAGGTATTGTTCATCCACCAGGTATATTGAACTGTCATTTGGTGCATAAGCACATACAACAGTCAGAGCCTTCTCCCCAGCAACGCAAAGTCACCATCTTGTTCCAACACAATGGTACTTATCTGGGGACTAGTCAGTATTTGCCTAGCAGTGGCTCTTTGGATTGGTGGCGAGTGAGGAAACAGTCTAATTGCTTTACCCATGGCTTGATAACTAAAGAGCCTGTGATGGCAACACATCAAAGAAGAAAAACATCCAAAATAGACTGATTAAGGCATGAAAATCAAAACTGTTAAGAGTACTTTAGGCTTTTCTTAGTGACTTTTGTGTGTTCACAGAGCTTTGCACAGAATGAACTGACATCATTTAGTACATATACTTTTATTTATATTTTACACTTGACTTATTTAACCATTACATTGATAAAGTAGATAAAGTAGACACAGGCTACCAATTTAGCCTTTCAGTGTAGTAAAGTAAAAATAAAATAAAAAATATCTTGTCCCCATAAAAAAAAAACAGATTTTAATAGCAAACATAAATAATATATTACATTTTTTTGTCATTCATCTCTGTACATTCATTTCAAAGAAACAATCATCAGAGATGAAACTGCCAAAAATAATTTCTAACAATTGCATCACATCCAGTCAGTCCCTCATTCTGACAGAACGCCAGAGGTTGGTCTGGTTCTTCAACAGGCTCAGGTGTATCATAAACATCATCACAGAGGGGGACATTGTGCCTGGTAACGATGTTGTGCAGGACTTGTGGATCCATTCGCAAGTAGTTAAGGCATGCAAAGCATCTCTTCAGAACTACATTTAAATGCTTAAACGCTCAATTGCACTTCATGTTTTGCAATGAGCCGTGTTGAAGCGTGCCTGTGCAGGTGTGGTTGCTGCAAGAAAAGGAGTCATCAGCCATGGTAGGAGTGGATAGGCATGGTTGGTTGGTTTGGAGCTCTCTGCATAAAGGACTCTCCCTCAGGATACGTGCATCATGATCAGACCCAGGCCACCCAGGCCACTTCATGGCACAGTTTGTGATGATGAGGTCAGCGATGATGAGGTCGCCCACAAAATGGATGTTGATGTTACACCTCCCCTTTTGGTTGATCTACTCCCAATCCCTATCATGAGGTGCTTGCATATGCATGAGCGCAGCCAATAACCCCAATAGTTCCATGTTCCCCAAAAGAAAGAACTTGTGCTTGGTCTGGGTAATCTGGCCATCCTTTGGAAGTAAAACAAACTGACTGATCAGACTGGCCAATGCAGTTGATACAGCTTTCACTACATCTCTCACAGCTGATTTATCCACTCCTATATTGTCACATACAACTTGGTAGAAAGTCCTAGATGCATACTGTAGAAGCGCAGATCAACAAGGACCTGTTCTGATCTTGCTCTGATCAAGTAAAATTTAGATGGAAGAATCTGGGCCAGGGCGACAAAGGAACGTGCTGAAGCAAAAAAATAGCCAAACAGGAAACAAACCCTTTAAGAAAGGTGACTAAAGGTGAATACACAAATGTGGTTCTAAGACTTGTAATCTACTCTGATCCTCTTCCTTCTCCACTGAGTAAATCAAAGGCAGCTGGACTTTTATTTGTCTAGGAAAACATTTCTGACTAATCTGCACTAGTTTCAGACTGGTGCAAAATGTCTTCCTAGACAAATAAAAGTCCAGCTGCCATCAATTCAATTTTTTCCCCAGACATAATTATAACCTTGATATCCATAGATATATTCCTTATCCACTGTTGCTTTTATGACAGTGTAGTTTTCCTGCTCTGTGTAGAAACAGTAGAGGCAACACCAGACTGCTGGGAAGACAGAACCAGGGCACCGACAACCATATACCACAACCCCTAGTTTCCCCCAGTTGTTTTGTGCTATAAAGGATACCAGTGACTATATTCTGCCCAAATCTTAACAACAGCACTCCAAGTATTGCCATTATGGTATAGAATGCCTTTGACTTTGATTGGTCCACTTGCTGTTTGGACCTGCCCCCTTCACCTGGCCCAGGACGTATCAGAACACAGAGTACNCTTAACTTTGATTGGTCCACTTGCTGTTTGGACCCGCCCCCTTCACCTGGCCCAGGACGTATCAGAACACAGAGTACTGAAATGCTGCAAAAACACACAGTAACTAAAGCAAGGACTGCTATTAAAAGGGCAAGGATTATGAAGATCGTGTCCGTCAATATGCCCATGATAACTGTTGTTAAAAAACACAGCAGCCAAACACTGCCAATGATGATATTTCTCATTCTGATCCAACTTGCCTTCTTCAGACCCCGGTAGGAGACAGGGTGAGCAACAGCCAGGTAACACTCCAAGCAGGTCAGCATGTGAAAGTATGTCTGTCCGCATATGTTGAGGAAAAAAAGCCAGAGACCTGTTATCATCATTTTTGGGAGGTTAACAAGGGTGCCAAAACAGGTCAAGATGCACCCTAAGATATACATCAGCTCAATGACGACCATGTGGTAGGTGAAGACATCTGAGTGGCTCATCACTGTGCCAGAGCGTTGTTTCCTCCATCGCTGGTGGCCCAGGTAGAGGATGAAGATGCAGAGAGGGAGCATGAGGATGGTGTTGATGATGGTAAAGGTGGTAACGCTGAAAGAGCCAGTTGTGGAACTGAAGCAGCTGCATAGGACATCAAAGAGTGTGAAGGACGAAGGAAGGAGATGGGAAATAGAGGAGTTGGCTGACATGACTATGGATGAGGGTCAGGGACTGAGTGAAAAAGAAAGAGAATAAAATCTAAATTAAAAAAACAAGGCAAGACAAAATTGTGACTTGTTGAGTAAGAATTACTAAAGTCATGTTTCAAATTAATACGGGCAACTAATTCCGAATCAGTTTTGAGTCTGTAGTTTGTTCATACTTAAATAATGAATTACAATACTAAAAAACAGAGTTAAAAAACATTTTTCTTTTTATGGCATGGCAGCAGTACCTAATCCTAATCAAGAAACTATTTTTCAACTATGCTTGAACCAAAATATAATAACTTGGCACATACTTACTGACTGACTTGACACTTAATCTTTACCAAATTACATATACTTGTTTATAGATGCCTTAAAATTAACAATTACATATCTGAAAAAACATATTATAAATTTCCATAAAACTAAAGGATCTGCAATATAAAGCATTACCCACAAAGGAGAGCTACAGCCATATTAGGCAAATAAAATACACATATACACATACATATATGAACGTGTCAGGTGGATCGTGTGCATGTCATGGCAACATTTTTCCAGTATATAGTAGACATACTGTATAGTACGGGTAGTATGGGCAACCACCTACAAACCTTAAAAATACTATAGACACACTAAATTTTTAACTGAAATCATGTGGGCATCACAGTTTAGTCTTTAGACATGAAATTATTTCCAAAACTGTTTTTATATCTAATATTTTTTTTAACAATAAGTGTTTATGAAAATGTATATTTAAATAATAAAAAAACTGAAAACAGACAATAAAATTCTCTGTCATGTAAAGTGTTTAGATATTTTATTTATCATTAAAATACACTCACCTTCTGAATGGTGTTTATTTCCTATACGCCTGATCACACGTCCGCTGTGCATTTGAAGTACCATGCGTGAGTCATATAGGTATATGTTTATGTAAATCCTGGTGTATGAGTATGTACGTGTCTGTTGAATTACATGTGGGGTGTTTCTTGATTGTCTGTGTCTGTTTTTGCATGTTACATAACCGGTAAACATCAGTCTTTCATTTTTTCCTTTAAATTCAGCACTGGCAAATTCTGAAATAGGAAAACTTGGGCCTTTGAATAAGAGACATCACAGTAATCAAAAATGTATTTGTTATGTGTGCAAATCCATATGTGCTCTATATATACACGTAACACCTCTAAGAGCCAATACTCTTATTATTCTCTATATTGTTATACTATATTTATTCCGTTACTTAGACATTTTATATGTGATGATTGAGGTGGTGACAGTAGCATTAATATTACTTTATGTTCAATCAATCAGTCTCCTCTCCCCTGAGCTGAGAAGTGACAGGTGGTGGAGGAGCATCAGTTCTTCAATCTAAGACAACTTGTCTGGTCTTAGAAGCGTTCAGGTTCAGATATGAAGCCTCACACCAGTCAACAGAAACATTTGAAGCTGGATCAAATCTGTTCCAATAGGCTTACCAAAGCTATATCATCTGGAAATGTAATTGAGTAATGCCCAACAGTCTCTGTATAAAATGTATAGCACAGGTACCCATAGACATAAAACACACCTCTGAGTCCAATCAAAGTTGTGTTTTCAGTCTGTCAGCCAGCATTAATGGTTGGATTGTGTTAAAAAAGCGTGTGTGTTTGTGTGTTTGTGTGTTTTACACTCCTTCAAATGCATCTACAAAAGTTAAATAGGCTTGCAATAGTGTCATCTGTTCTTGCAGAGCAGTAAGCAAATTGAGGAGGGTTCAGGTCTTGTTTACATGAGTTGATGATGTAGATTTTACTAATCCACTCAAGAGATTTTACTACCAGTGAGGTGAGGGAAATAGGGCTCTAATCATTTGGAGAGAATTAATGAGACACTTTCACAATAAGGGGACAACCTAAATATTCAGTGAGCATGGAAAGAGTGCAAAAGATCCCACTTTTGGGATCTGTTGGGATCTGTTGGGATCTTTTTGCATGACTCTGCCATTAATGTTATCAGCCCTCAGGCTCTTCCTGAGACATACTGCTCATGATGACAACACATCAGACCCACTGGGAATATTGGACTCAAACTCTTAAACATAATCTTTCTGGATTTGTAGACTGAAACATCAATTAAGGTTTTGCAATTAGTGATTTAAACTCTACACACTATAGCAACACTGTGCCACTGTAATAAGATAACTTTTAAGAAAAACACGTTACTAATGTTTTCAAATGTGATCTACGTATAATGTTCATATGTTCACTATGATTTTGTTTATTTCACTGTAAAACACAATAATGGTTTTGTTTTACTGTGAATGTCAACTGTTCTCCTAGATATAGCTTTACAGTTTTCACACAGTGCAACACCAGTGACAAAATTCAAATTCTTTCAACTCTTTTTTTTCATCACCATTCAGAATCAAATGTGATAAATGATGATTATGATGTAAATGCCATGTGCTACTAGTTGTTTATCACAAGAGGTCGGCATTGTTAAAACAATCACAGCTCTCTCCAGTTTGTAATTTAAACATAACTTCATAATGTGTGTGTGTATTTATAATTTTGTATTGTAATCACTGCTAAAATTGCTTTGTTAATACAATTATTATAATAGTATTTGTTTCCTGTTTGGAATCACTCAAAATACAATGGGCATTTTTAATACATACACTGCTGCTCATTGAGTTTAAATAAACTATCACGTTTCTATGTGCAGTTATGATAGAGCTGACTCAGAAAAAAGGTGAAGTTTGTGTTGAATTCCTATTTATCTTCTGTGGGACATTTTTCCCAGTTTTTTGGAAATAAGTTTGGGAAATATTGGAATTTGAACACCAAAGTCATGTCTTCTCAAATCTGGGACAAGTTACACGCTGAAAATTTGGCGGAAAATGAATAAGAAAAAACATGCAGAATAATAATAAGTCCTTCTGCTTTGCACGTGGCACTAACAAGATGATTTTGCTGTCCTAATGTGAACTACGCAGCTGAAACTCAACATGTTTAGTTACAAAGGGCTTTAAAACAAAAAGAAGCAGAAAAGTCATCTGGACACTTTTGTTAATGTTGCTAAAATTGCTAATCATAATATCTTTCCATTCAGTAAATGTCTGCTATTAGTCATTAAAACACAAATACATCACAGTTTACACACCATTAGTGAACTGTATTTCTGGGGGTTACATTTTGAAACATGCTCCTGGTTCGGATTTTGGATTTTAGGATAAGTGACAAGAAATTCTGAGACAGTGTGATATAATAACATTAGTTTTATTAACAGTTTCATCCACATCTGTATGATGACATGAGCAATATATACTCAGTGAGTAAGGTGGTCTAATCAAATATAATAATTAAATATTGTACAGCAAGAAACAAGAATAGAGAGGATATTGAAGAACATCAACATGACAAAAAAAACCTGGATGCTGAAACTGACACAGCAAAAAGAATTCAGTCATAATTCGTTAGCCAGGTTTAAAAGCCAAATATTACATTTAGAACTGGTTTAGAAGAACAAACCGAATAAAAATGCTTCATGTATACATGGAATAAACAGGCCCAAATCAAATGGGATTTCATTCACTTTCAGAGGGGTAGAATGTTTTCTAAATTTATCAAAGCTAAAATGTTATTTTGGCAATGTAACTAAGGGATTTGAACCCACAATCTCCCAGGTAAGCACACTGACCAGTCATCCAAAGGGGCATCCTGATCCCTGTGGCCAAGCAGCCAGGGCGCATGATGGGGGCATAATGACAGGACCGTCAGCTGTCACATTATTATGTAAATGATAACACAGAAAGTTGTCTCACTGCATTCTTAGGTTACATCATGCTCCGCCTAGATGTAACCTAAACGCAGTGACATTTCCTAAATAATAATAAGAGCATGCCAACCCTGTAAGTGGCAGTGTAATGAAGATCACATAGCAAAATAATGATAAAAGGTTGCACAGTTTTCTGGCACATCATGTGACGTTGTCTGCCTCTGTCTATTTTTATGCAAACATGCAAATGTTTCAGAGGCAGATTCTCCATTTGGCACAAATGGAGGGAAATGTCACTGTTTTTCAATATATGCAAGTATGTGTAAATGGAGCCTGAAACTAACAGCAATACACCCAGAAAAACCTTCAAAATAAAATGAAAGACAGGATGTGACATTCATATCATTGTATAAAATGTGCTTATCCTAACGTAATAATCTAAGGTCGAAGGTTAATTTAACAGATCTTTTAAATGCTGAAGCAAAGCCATCATGCTGATGCAGCTCTAACATGGATGTACTTATTTAATTATTTTTTTGATAATTATACATTTTGCAGTATTCTATGTGCCTTTTTTCTACTGTCTATCGCCAAGCCCTAACCAAGCATTATTCCCTGTTCTGGCAACTTGTAATTGCAAAAGCAAGTGCAACAGGCTCTCTGTGAAGTTCACTGACTAATCATATAAACCAAATTCATAAAATAGTTTAGTTAATTGTTTTTCTTAACACTTACTGAACTGTCAGTACTCTTAATGAGTAAGGGTATTGGTTCCCATATCACCAAACATAATAAATTTAATGGGTACTTGCTCTGTGATACTTTAGTCTACTTTGATCTTTGTCCTGATTGAGTGTTACTCTTACAACAGGGTAGTTTTCCTGCTCTGTGTAGAAACAGCAGAGGTAACACCAGACTGCTGGGTAGAGAGAACCAGGGTGTAGACCACCATATACCACATGTTCCACTGTCCCACAGGAGACCACTGACCATACTGTGGCCAAATTTTAACCACAGCACTCCAAATATGACCATGATGGTATAGAACGCCCTTAGCTTTGATTGGTGAACGTGTTGTCTGGAGCCGCCCCCTTCCCCTGGCCCAGGACGAAGCAGAACACAGAGAACCGAAATGCTGCAAAAACTGATAATAACTAATGTGAGGACTGTCATACAAAAATACAGGATTGGCATGAATGTGCTGTCTTTTATGAACATCAAACCGGGGTAGGCAAAACACAGCATCCAAAC